>JBAMBO010003715.1:0-133373 GCA_037044535.1 Lordiphosa magnipectinata
TAGGGGGGTGGTTCTGCTCGCTGTTTCCAAAGAAGATGACACAAGTTTTCCTCTGTTCTTCACGTTATAATATATTCACTTGTTGACTGTTTGGGTTTCTTGGTACAATTGCCTTACAAAACTATGTATATCTAGAGCTTAAGCTTAATGTGGGGACTTTCAAGCCCGTGGTGAAAAGCTTCATGCTCTTGTGCTTGGAGTTGGGTGACGACCAGATACCCTTACACAAACATTCCGGCCGCCTTGCAATATTATTGCAAAATAATGGAAGAAGCAGGACAAAGGCTTCATTGTGCACATGAGCCCGACAGTATCCATCCAAATATCGAATTTTGGGCTAAAGGACCGCCTCCTTGGCTAGGTAGCAGACCAGGCAGTATTATGTCCGGGTAGACATCTGATCCCAGCACCATGGCTACGGATGACGGACGAAACCAGCGATCGTCTGCCAGTATCATGTTGGCAAACTTCTCCTGCATCCCTTCGCTGATGGCCTTTGTAGGTGTTCGGCAGTGGAAAGCTGAGTCTGCCTTGAAAATCGTCTCTCTCGTGAAAGACGAAGTCGTCTTTGACCGTAGGACTGCTGTACACGCCGAGTCAGCACCGATGCGTGTGACGGATAACCCTAAGGCCTTTGCAAAAGACGCATCGATGTGGCTAAGCGGACAGCAAGGATCGATCAGCGCCCTCGCCTCAAAGGTCTTCTCTCCATTAAATACCATCACGGTCGCTGTAGGCAGGACACAGATGGTTTTGTGCTGCAGAAGAGTCTGCAAGGATGTCGCAGGGGCCATGGAACTCGATCGAGTTGACCTTGCAGGAGATGGAGAGCGACGTCTCTCACGCATATGGAGTAGCGTGTGATGGTCCTTTTGGCAGACTCGGCATTTGTCCCCACTGAGACAGGAGCGACCGGAGTGTTGATGGGCGAGACAATTGGGGCAGTATTTATTAATTAATACTGCCCGGAGCCGCTTCTCAATGTTCAGCCTTAGGAAGCGCTGACATTTCCGTAGGGGATGGATTCCGCGACAAACTCGGCATCGGAACGAATCAGTTCCTCGGGGACGTTTGCGCTCCAGTTCACGGGGACGAGGTGCCATAATACAATTTGTGTCTGATAGAAGAGGATGATATAAATGATTAGACTTTTTTGTATAAAAATTAAAGGGACGACACGAGGATTAGTTAGTTGATTGGATGGATCTGCGCTCTATAGGATATAGGATTATTTAGTTGGTTGGTTGGATCTGAGTTGCATCATCTATTGGGAGAAGGATTAGTTTGGCTATGGGCCTTTTGATCACACCACGAGCAGTCATAACGTCGACCACTCGGACTTTGTCATCGGCGCCTGGATAGGTCAGTTGAACCCGACCGAGACGCCACTCGTTGGTTGGGATATTGTCTTCCTTTATGATGACCATGTCTCCAATTTGGATATTTCTGGACGGGGATTGCCATTTGTTTCGCTTATGTAACTCCTTTAGGTACTCCTCCTTCCATCTAAAACAAAACTGTTGATTAAGCGCTTTCAGGCGTTGCCAGCGATTGAGGATGCTGGTTGCGTTTTGCGTAATTTCTGGTTCAGAAACTGACAGGAGTGGGCCTCCGACCAGAAAATGACCGGGGCTTAGAGCCAACAAATCCGTTGGATCTTCGGACATAGGAGAGAGTGGCCTTGAGTTAAGGCACGCCTCAATCTTCGAAAGGAGAGTAGACAACTCTTCGAACGTGTATTTGAGAGTTGAAGTCGACTTGTAAAAGAGTGTCTTGAAACTTTTTACGCCCGCTTCCCACAAACCACCCATATGTGGAGCGCTTGGAGGGTTGAAACGCCAGGATACAGACTGGTGGCTATATTTTGCAGTGATGAGGTTCTTAGTAGCTTCCAAGAAATCTCGTGAGAGAGCTTTCGAGGCTCCTACAAAAGTTTTGCCATTGTCGGAATACATCTGCTGAGGGCACCCACGTCTTGCCACAAAACGTGCAAAAGCAGCCAAAAACTTCTCTGTTGTCAGATCCGATGTGGCTTCGAGATGGATGGCCTTTGTGGTAAAGCACACAAAAACGCACACGTACCCCTTGGTAATAAGACACGCTCGACCGGTATAGTTTTTTATATCGAATGGTCCCGCAAAGTCAACACCCGTATGAGTAAAGGGGCGAGACCAAGTGGTTCTTACGGCCGGCAAGTCTCCCATGAGTTGCGTCTGTAGCTTCTTCTTATGGATCAGGCAAACTTTGCACGAGCTAATGATTGTTTTAACCAGAACTCTGAGCTTAGGAATCCAATATTTTGCACGGATTAGGCGAATCACCAATTGATTTCCTCCATGGAGAATTATGTGGTGAGTAAAACGAACTAGTAGGCGGGCAAAGCAACATGTATATGGAATTATTACAGGATGACGCTCATCATAGCTAAGAGTGTCTGATGCTCTTGTACGACCGCACGCTCTTAGGACACCGTGATTATCGATAAAAGGGTTTAAATTCAAAATGCTGCTCGATGACGGAATCTGCTTATTGCTGACTAAACAGTTATACTCTTTAGAGAATTCTCTACGTTGAGTAGCCTTGATGAGCAGTTCTTGAGTCTCAGACAGCTCTTTTGCACTGAGTTCTCCTGGGATATGTGTGGATTTACGTTTGCAACTATTGATAAATCGGATAACATAGGTAATTACCCGCAAGGCTTTGTCAAAGCTGGAAAAGCGTTCAAGGATATCAAGGACAGGTGGCAACTTTCCGAAATTGCATTTGATGGATCGCTGTTCCACGTCTGTTTCGTGAACAGTTTCTACTGACCTTGGCCACTGACTCTGTGGTAGCGGAAGCCACTCTGGTCCATGCCACCACAAATTGTTGTCCACCAGTTCTTGTGATGACAAGCCTCTGCTGGCTAGGTCTGCTGGATTGAATTCAGAACGAACGTGTGACCATTTTGAAGCATCGGTGGACTGCGTTATTTTCGCTACTCTGTTCGCTACAAACGTAGTCCACTTGCAGGGGGGCTTGTTTAACCAAGCCAATACTATGGTGGAGTCAGTCCAATAGTACGACTCAAAATCGGATGCCGGCAGCTTTTCAAAGAGTGCTGCAGATATTTCTGCCAGGAGCACAGCACCGCAAAGCTCTAATCGTGGTAAGGATACGGTTTTTACTGGAGCTACCCTAGACTTTGCGCTTAGGAGATGAATCGAAACTTCATTCTTGGTTTCTACTCGAACGTAAATAGCCGCGCCGTAAGCTCGTTGGGAAGCGTCACAGAATCCGTGATACTGCAACCTCACTTTTGGATGATAACCAACCCATCTTGGGATTCGAATATCGATTAGACTAGGATAACTTTTTACGAATTCCACCCACTTGCGGATGAGTTCGGATGGCAGTGGATCATCCCAACCGAGTTGCAATAGCCAAATCTCTTGCATGAAAATTTTCGCCTGCACCACAAAGGGCGCCAGCCAACCCGCTGGGTCAAACAGCTTAGAAATTTCGGATAGAACTTCCCTTTTTGTGTAGGTAGATCTTACTGGAGGTGTGGAGGGTAGGAAAAAGAATTCATCAGATCTTGCGTGCCATCGAATTCCCAATGTTTTCGCTGTGCTGGCATCATCTATTTCAAGGAAATCCGCACGCAATAGATGGTCCTTAGGAATATCGCTCAACACATCTTTTGTATTAGATGTCCACTTCCTCAATGGAAATCCTGCGCTTTCGAGAGCCATTCGGAGTTCTGCTATGGCCGACTTCGCGTGGTGCGGCGTATGAGCCCCCGCTAACACATCGTCCACATACATTGCTTTGGCAATGATGTCACTTGCAAGAGGATACTGAGAAAGTACGTCTTGAGCTAGCTGTTGTAACACACGTATCGCCAAAAATGGAGCACAATTTATTCCAAATGTGACCGTGTTTAGCTCGAAGTCACAGAGTTCTCCTTCTTGGTTACGAAAGAGAATTCTCTGAAAGCACGTGTGTTGCGGATCTACAAGGATCTGACGATACATTTTTGTTATGTCCGCATTAAACACATGGCGGAAAAAACGCCACCTCAGAATTTGTAGGGTCAGGTCGGATTGGAGAACCGGTCCTGGACGAAGGAGATCATTGAGGCTTTTGCCGTTCGAGGTTGGACTTGAAGCGTTAAATACAACGCGGACTTGAGTAGTGGTGCTGTCAGGCTTAAAGACAGCATGATGAGGCAAATAGTAGGAATTGGAGTTATCACTTGGTGGAACTTGTTTCATATGTCCTAAAGTCAAATACTCCTTTATTACTGAGTCATATTGATCTTTCAGAGGGATATTTCTTTTCAATCGACTTTCATTTCTTAGGAATTGAGCAAGTGCCAGAGACCTTGAATGACCCAAGTTGATGTTATTAGGATCCTGGAATGGAAGAGTGACGATATACCTACCGTCCTCGTTCCTTCGTGTAGTTCGAACAAAGTTGTTCTCACAAAAAGCATCGGATTCTTTTACAACCTCTACTGGCACATCCTCCACCTCCCAAAACTTGGTGAGAAGTTTTTCTAGTCTCGCCTCTGGGCTTATAGAAACCTGAGTAGAAAAGGCCGAAATTTGTTTGGACGTTGCTTCCGAAACTGGACCTGTTAGAATCCAACCAAAGATGGTCTCCTGGCCGAGAAGCGTACCACATATGTTCGGATAAGATCCACCCAGCCAAATGGATGGAAGTAAATCAGCACCAATCAGAACATCTATCTGAGCACTCTGATAAAAGGATGGATCAGCCAACTGGAGGTCTGGCAGATCTTTTAAAGTGCTTTGTTCGATACTATATGATGGCAAGTTTCCCGCTAAGTGTGGGAGCACAAATGCCGTTGCTTCAATTTGGATTCTTGGCCTTGAAGGAGAGCCAATATGGAAATGACAGAGCTTGTGAGGCTGCGCTGCCACGGCGCGGTTCAATCCTGAAACTTGCGCTTGAATGGATTGGTAAGGTAGCTTAACCAATTTGAACAGTCGTTCTGATATGAAAGTGGCTTCTGATCCTGAATCGATCAGAGCGCGCGCCGTATATTTTGTGCCCAAATGACATACTTCGATAAGAGCAGTTCCTAGGAGAATGCCTTGCCTGTTGGCAGCGAAGTAGTTTTGAATATTTGGCTGTTGGGATGAAGTGGACTGTATATCTGGAGCAGTGGCATTCAAAACCGCTTGATTCGAGGAAATGGGAACTGTGGGGCCTCGAGAAGAACCGTCACGATGAAGGAGTGTGTTGTGACGTCCTTTGCATTTGTAACAGTTATGAGCACTGTTGCAATCCTTTACGAGATGCCCCCTAGCGAAACAATTTAAGCACAATTTTAGCTGCTTTATAAAACTTTCTCTTTCGTTTACTGGCATTTCGACAAAGCGAGGACATAGACGTATCGGATGATTTTCTTTGGAGCATAATTTACACGACTGTGTCTTAACGCTGACCTTGGTCTCGAATGTTCTTATGTTTTTGAATGGAGGGTCTTTTCTAAAAGGTTTTTGCCTATTTTGCAAGCTTGTGTTCGCTTGCATGTCTTCTATAGACTCCAGGGTCCGATATCGCTCTGATAAAAAGGAATTTAGTTGTAGCCAGGACGGAATCTCTGTTTTGTTGGTAAGAGATTGTTCAAAAAACGAAAGAGTTGTTTTCGGCAACTTAGAACCACAAAGAAACACAAGGATGCAATCCCAGTTTTCGATGCTGACCTTGTGCAACTGTAGTGCCGTCAAGCATCCCTGGATAGTGCTCTGAAGTTTTCTCAAAGCAGCTCCAGATTCTTCGAGGACAGCGGATACATTGAAAAGTACCTTAAGTTGGTTGTTAACCAGTAGCCGCTTATTCTCAAATCTTTCCTTTAGATTCGACCAGGCTGATTGAAAACCCTCATTTGTAAGTGGGGACTTAGACACAATTTCCTTGGCCTCACCACTAGTCTTAGCGGTGAGATGGAAAAGTTTTTCAACGTCACTAAGCCTTGGATTGTTGACATACACTGCTGAAAAAAGATCCCGGAAGGTCGGCCATTTCAAATAGTCACCAGTAAAGACTTCTGTGTCACATGGAGGAAGGACGCAGCCTCTTGACACAGACGCTGCTGCTTGTCTACTGGCCGCAGCGACTTCAATTTGATCACTCAGCTTAGCTGAACATCTCGCATATACAGTGTAACAGTGATCATATTTTCCCTGCAGGACTGGTAAATCAACACTGCCTTCTTGAGTGAGGGCTTTGGAACACACCTCGTACTCTTGTTCGACCTTTTCCCATAGGGTGCGAACATGGTCACGATGAACTTGAAGCATATGTAGTGTCGCTTCAGTAGAAGAAGCAGAAGAAAGTCTGGTTTCGAATTGACTGAGTCTGTCTGACACGAAAGTAAAATTATTAAGCGCCATTTTAGCTGTACTCTGTGCTTTTTGGACCGTTGACCGAGTGTATCGAGGAGTCTGGTCAGCTAATTGTGTTTTTGCAACCTTTGTTACTGAACTTTCGCTCTTTGGACGTGTTGGCCGTGTAGTTGGAGTGCTTATATTGGGTGTTCGGGGAGCGGAAGACGTTCGCTTGGAATCGCGATTGGATGGTACAGATAACTGCTTCTTGCCGCCTGGATTACTCCCTGACATACTATGCAAGAGTATTAATCGTTTATAACTTTCCCTCGCACAAAAGAAAATTCAGAAATCAAATAAGATGAATATATGGGAACAAAAAACGCAAGAAAAAGCGTGGAATTGTAACACAATGTATTTATACACTGTATTTTCACTCACTGTTTGCCCAAAAATATTTTTAATTTTGATTAAAGTTAATTGGAACGATTGGAATCGGACTAGGATTTCGAAATTATTACTGGGTTTTTTATGCTCACTGCAATTTTACTCCCAGAAAATGTAGCAATAATATGTAAATAAAGATGATCGAATGCTGGAAATGTCGAATGATTTTTTTTTTTATTTGTTTGTATTATTTTCTGTTCAATTTTTCTAATCCAATTGATCTGCTGCTTTGGTATTTATATGTGGAGCAAAAACGGTCACACATAAATTATCTCTTTATATGTATTCACAATTTGGCGCGAAAATATATATGTGTAAGTGGATGTATTTATTTACGTAAATGTATGTAACAGTTTTAGCGCCAAAACTGTGTGTATGTGTGTGTAGGTATGTGTATGCCCCTTATGATTTGATGATGTATGACTGTATGTATTTTAGTATGTATGCAAATTGTGGATGCAAATTGGATTTTATAAATGTTTGCACAGTTGGTATTATTTTAAAACAGATGGATGTTAGTAGGCATGCATGTATGGATGTGTGTGTGAATTTTAAATGTAATGCAATTTGCGAATTTATGTGTGTGTGTGCTTGTGTTTGGCGGAGGTTTATACATATGTATGTTTATGAATTTTTATAGCTTTGAATTGTAGATGAAAATAACACTTCTTAGTGTAAGCGAAAATGCATATATATGAACGTTAAAATGATGAAGAGGATTTCGATTTTATTTGGATTTCACTTTAACATTCACTGCGCTGGTTGAAGTGTATAAACATACATACGTACATATATTAGTGGACAAATGCTATGCATGTACGTATGTACATTGCTGGGGGGTGATCTGCACTGGTATGTACGCACTCTCACCGCACTTACATGTATGTATGTGTGAATACACTTTTAAATTATGTTTTTTGACAAAAAAGAACACCTCCGCCGGCGTTTCACACTTTGATTGTTATATGTATGCACTTGGATATGTACTTAGCTTGTGTTTGTTTGTTGTAGAATAAACAGCAGCATCCACCTTGCGAGCTGGTGCAGATGCAGAAGTTATAGAATTTTTGTAGGAGATCTGGCTCGAATGGACCAAAATGTAAGTAGGGGGGTGGTTCTGCTCGCTGTTTCCAAAGAAGATGACACAAGTTTTCCTCTGTTCTTCACGTTATAATATATTCACTTGTTGACTGTTTGGGTTTCTTGATACAATTGCCTTACAAAACTATGTATATCTAGAGCTTAAGCTTAATGTGGGGACTTTCAAGCCCGTGGTGAAAAGCTTCATGCTCTTGTGCTTGGAGTTGGGTGACGACCAGATACCCTTACACAAACAATGTGATTTTTCATAAAGAATTTATTCATTGATTAATATCTAATTTGTCTGCTTCAAAATATTCCTTATCGGATACAAAACATTTATGCCAACGCTTCTTCTAATCCTCGAAGCACTTGAAAAAATCCTTTTTTGTGACCATGTTTAACTCCTCCTTCGATGCCGCCATTATCAATTGTGTCGTAGCGTTGTCATGATCGATCACAGGGGGCACGTCGAGGAAATACGGTGACTGCGGCATTATTGGGGTGTAGTTTTTGGCCAAAAATTCGCGCACTAGCAACGATTTCATATTTTTGAATAGTCAAAAATCGAAGATGATCCCAAACTCCTTAATATTTAATAACGACAAAAAATGCATAGAACGAGTTTTTCATATGCATAAGAATGAATTTATTTAACCGATGAAAAAAAAACCGAAATTATGTCGGAAAAAAAATGGGAGTCTATTGATAATTATTTGATTTATGCATATCTAATACGTCTTTTGCCTGGCATAAAGCTCGTCATCCGTTTCATAGATGACATAACTGACACGGGGCTCATCAGCTCGTTTCTGGGGTGACGGCAATTTCTCCAGTGAGGCCACCAAGTGTTCATTGACATTCATTTCCAGAACCAATTCCCTCATCATGCCATAGGAGATGCGTAGCATGCGTGTCCCTTCACTACGCCATTGCTGTATAAAATCGTCATTGGCCGAGAGTTCTTCATCCGAGCTTAAGTACAGATACTTGAGGCGGCAGCCCCGATAGCCACTCAACTCCACTAGGTTAACAGACTTACGTTTTCGTTTAAGTCGAGATTCATCGAGCAAGCTCTGAGGATCACTGCTTTTTTCACTGCTGGAGCTTTTGCCGGTTCTGGTGCTGGAGCTGGTGGTGCTGTGCCTGCTTTCGCTGTTAGTGTCGCAATATTTCTTATCAGAGTCTATGCCGTAAGGATCCTCAGCTAGAGACAGCTTGGAACGTAGCAGGTGCACCTGCAGCGTATTAACCACCAGCAGAAGGTACTGCAGTTGACCATCTGGGCGCACAGTCTTGAGGAAAAGACGCGTTTTGTTGAAACTAATGGGTACAGCATCGTGCAGCAGACGTAGCATCAATTGAGTAGCTGTGATATGGCCGAAAATCTCTTGAAGCTGCATTGGACTGTCATCGGTAGGTAACAGAGCCACACGTAAAGCATCAGCATGGAACTGCACCGCCGCATTCTCTCCCAAAGCTTCACCAACCACTTGCTGGCAACGTTGGCAGTGCATAAAACGAGTGCTGCTGGCTTGCTCCACCCGAGCCTGAAGTAGTCTTGCAGAAACCACAATGTAGTTTAGACCAAAGAATAGCTCATCCTCGTGCGGATAGCCAGGCACTTTATTTGCAAGACAGAAAAACGTTTGGGGTTCCATTGTATAAGCAGGAATAGGCTTGACTCTGGCATAGCGATGCATTCCCACCAGCTCGTTAGAGCAGTTGCTGCAGTGGAACGAGCATTGCGTCACCTCACTCAGGCACAAACGTAGATCATCAATTTGTACCTCAACTGTGGACTGATTCAGCTTTTGGTGATTGATTTTCTTCAGGCTTAGACCAAAGGTCACCTTATTGCAATGTTCCTCCGCCGCCGTCTGCGAGTCTTTCGACTTGCTACTGAGCTCAAAGAAAGATTCCAGCATGATGCGATGCTCTATGCCGCTCTCTTTCCATCGAAATCCAAAGGGACTAACTTCGATGGGTTTGCGATCCTTGTCTTGAGATCTGTCCTTTGAATTGAGCATCAAGACAACATTAAGCCACTTTGCACTGCGCACGTAGGAAATGACCACTTGTTCCAGAGGCATTATGAATATTTTTGATTTGATAAACTCCAAATTACACACAATGACAATCCACACTGAGCATTGACAATGGGTTGCTATGATGACATCAACACAAAAAGTGTAGAAAAACGTAAAGAAATTAATTTTAATACTAGTGGTATTCCTGCAAGTGATTTATATTTGATTTAGATTTCGTCGAGCAGCTGCTCTTGAACGAGCTCAGCGAGGTACGAGCGTTGAGTTTACTTGTAGCATTTGTAGCTAGGGTGAACGAGCTTACTCCTTACAGCTCGTGGCAGTTCCCTACTCTATAAATATGTAATGAAATAAAATAGAATAAATAAAGGCTTGGCGGTATGCCGTTTTCCTGATATATCTAGTCTTGAGGTGGGTACTACCAGCAGCTGTCCCCGCTCGTCGCGAGATACTACGCCGTTCTCCACCAGGATGCGATTGGAATGTTCAGGTTAGACGTCATCATTATTTCTTGCTGGTGTTTGGTAGCCTCTTTGAGGTATTCAAGAAATGTATGCCAACTTTGAGCATTTAACAATTCGTGCAATTTTTGTGTTGTCATGCTTCATTGTCCAAAGTGCAGTGACCGTAACTCGCCTAGCATCGGACATCGTGCAACGAAATGGGCTATATCTTCTCGTTCCCTAGAATGGCAAGGCGTCCAGTAGGTTTCTGTCGTGACGTGTGGTATATAGCTGAGCCAGATCGATTCTGCTCTTGTCCGAAATAATTATTGTATTCGAGACATTCACAAAATCTAAATCAAATCTAAATCGCTTTCAGGAATACCACAGTCAGTAAAAAAAAACCAAGGACTTTGTCCTTGAATCAAGTACAAACGATGTCAACTGTACGGTAAGTAAAAAATACTTCATTAAAGTACTAAACACTTATTTATAGTACGATTTTTTCAATCTAGAAATACTTGTTTTAAGACTGTTTCGGGATATATTAAGCACACTTCGAACTATTATACAATCTTTTTGATCATACTATTAGGTTGTTTCGGTCTTAAATACAACCCGATATACTCTCAAAATACATGCAAAATATTCTTCGTCGAAGTCTAATTACTTCTAAAGTCAAGCCTAAAATATTTTTGAATTAAAATAACTCTTCAAAAAGTAGGTACAAAATGTTCTTGGTCTAAGCCCATAAAATTCTAAAGCTTTTCTATTTTGTCCTTAAAGCCAGGTCTATGTATTATTTCAAGTGAGGCTGGAAATACCCAGAGGAAATGAATTAACCAAAGACCAAGATGTTTATGCTGTAGGTCAGAAATCTAAATGGTGTTAACTGGCCGTTTTTTGCCCAGAACTTGAGTATCGTTCATCCGATCTTTATCATCCCTTCAGCAAATCGATAAATAATTTTGTTTACAAGGTATCCCTAGAAGGAACGAACGATCTATCTCCAAAACTGTAGGAGATATGAAGTTTTTTCCAAATTGCGGGGGCGGGAGGGGGCGTGGCAAAAATTGAAAATAAACTTGATCTGCCTGCAAGTATAAGAAATATATGTCCCATACATGTCAAACCTCTATCTCTTACGATCTCTGAGATCTCTTCGTTCATACGGACGGACGGACAGACGGACAGAAGGACATGGCTATATCGACTCGGCTGTTGATGCTGATCAAGAATATATATACTTTATAGGGTCAGAAAAGATTCCTTCTCCCGGTTACATACTTTTGCACAAACTTAATATACTCTATGTACCTTCGGTACAGAGTATAAAAAGATAAATTTATGTGTCAACACATTAAATCATATAACACTACAGACTACAGACCACTACAGACCAGAACTTGTTTGGTCTACACAATAACTAAGATGAACGTAATGGCTGCTCGTGAAGGTAAACTACATTGGTTCAAGTGCATTTTCATTTTTGAAGAAGTTCCTTAAGGTTGTAATACACTCCATTCGATTTCCAGATGATGGTGATGCGGGCATTGAGGAAATTGACATACTCAGCAAGTGACCCGAACATTTCCACGACATATTGGAGGAAAAAACGGAACTTTGCGCAGAGTCGCTGGAGAAGCTGCTCACTGACCATCCCAAGTTGGAGGGTGGCGCGTATGAAGCTTTGGTCCACACTTTACAGAGGGTAATTACCAAGGACTTGAATGTTTTGTTTGCAGGCAAATGTCTGGGCATGTTGGCCCAGAAGTTTATGAATGAGAAGCTAGTCGATGTGGCGTGTCATAATAAACCCGAGATCAATAGTAAAGTGATTGGACATCAGAAGGAGGCGCGCCCAGCCGCAGCTTCTCCGGCAGCGTCGGGAATCTTATATTCAAGGCCGGCTAATCGTCCGTCAGACGCACGTAACATACTTAATAGGCCCATTGCAACAGTCTACGCAGCACGCTGGCGCTGCGTACTTCCTGCACTTCCTTGGGTATCAGTTCAATCCAATGGCCAAGGCTTTGCCCGAGGGCCCTGCAAATGGTAGCTGTGACATTTCCAGGGCCTCTGGCAAAGCCTTGGCCATCGAGAGTGAATTGACACCCAAAGAATTGCACGGTAAGGCGAAAGATCGTTGCCTGCCAATGAATTTCGACGCCCAGCTGAGTCCAACTGGAAGGCCAACTGCAACAGTCTTTGCCATTTCCAGGGGCTTGACACTAAAATCTCAGATTCAAAAATGTGGGAGAGAAACCGTCAGGTTCTAGACCAGCGGACGAGGATGTCGGCGTTGAAGGTCAGATTGGCCAGGGTAAGACCGATGGGCAAGTAAATCTGCCCGATATGTTGTCTCAGGTCGATATTGCTCCGCAAATCACAGAGTCCCTGGTCAAGGAGATGTCCGATAAGGATTGGAAGACAAGCAACGAGGGCGAGGGAAATCAACAGACCCCCATTCAAGAGAATAAAATCCAGAAGACAGTGGGTGATGGGGGCGGATCAGCTTTGACAAAGCCAGGAGCGAGCAAGGGAGCCGTACGTGCAGCCAATATTTTAATGTAAAGACAAGACACGAAGATCCGACGAAGATTAATAGTGTCAGTTTCCACATATGGACCAAATCAAATATTGTAAAGCTTTAAAATTAATTAAATTTTCTTATTTTAGTTCTGGCGACAATCTATATTTATAAACCAGGTTATACCCGCGGCTTCGATTGCTAGTGGTGTAAAAGGGGTGGAGGGAGGGAGTGCGATTTAACGGGATCAATTGAGTTTAAAAATCGGAATAACAGAAGAAAAAACTTGGCTTCGTTTTCTAAAAGAAATAATAAATTAAATAAGATAACTATGAATAAAATTTTAAAGACACAAAATCTGTGCTTCGTTTTTAGTTAGTTTGGCTTAACCACAAAAACAGTCTTGTTTTAACATTTAACTAAGTTGAATATTAAGTTGGTAAAGATCTCATTTCCACACCAGCGCAGAGGTAGAGGATTTGACGAGTTTTTTTTTAACGTATCTCCAATAGATCTATTCCACAACAAAGATTTCACAATATAGCACTTTAATAGTATTTTACTATTTTCATTGTAGAACATCTTTGTAAACATCGTTTTTTGTTACTTTATCAGGTGCAAAAATCATCAAGCTGTTAGAGAAACTAACTCTTGAGCAGGCCACATAAAGCTATCCATGACAGAAGCAATCCCCCTCTAAATCTAGGCCAGCCAGTTTTAAAGACTGTCCTTGTGATTTATTTATTGTAATAGCAAAACATACCTTAAGAGGTATGGTATAAGAGGGATTCTAGGTAGAAAAACAGTATCTCCTTTTGCACAACCAGTTAATATGGTGGATTCAATAACGTTTTTGTAGTTTTGGCGCATTCAGTTTGCGCAGTAACATAATTGGTGCACCCACATCAAGAATGAGATTATGGGGTGGAAGTCCTGCTGGGTTTAGCGAATTTAATACCTCGACTGGATAGTGAACTGCATCTTCAATCTCTCCAACACAGTCGATGGATTTATATTCAACTTCTTGGCTACTCGATGACTTTAATAGTAAGTTATTAATAGAAGCAGCTTTACCGTAATTAATAATTATGAGTGTAACAAAATTAAAGCCCAAAAAAGAATCCAAGAAGAGTGGGAAAAACGCATATATGCTATGTTTTTGCGGTAAATTCGAAAACAGGCTAAACTTTTATTTTCAATTTTTATTATAAAAATTGACAAGTATTTATTATTTTCAATTTATATAATAAAAATTATTATTATATTTGAAATATGATATAATAGAAGACATCAAAGCGGAGAATCAAATGCTAAAGCACGAACTGGAGAAAATACGAGAGGAACAACTAAAAGATCAAGCCAACATCCAAAGGCTGTTAACTAAAGCTAAGCAAAATAATGTTATTTTCAGAAACATGCCGAAAAATAAGGATCCCCGTAAGCCGTTCACGAGCTTTGCTCAAAAAAACTGAAAATAAACGCTCCAGCTATTCGAAATGTGAGAACTCTTTCTGAACGAGCAGCTGGAAGGCAGCTGATTGCTGAAATGGAATCTGTGGAAGCTGCAAACCAGATATTGAAAAATGCAAGAAACCTCGTGGGCACAAACATTTACCTTGAAAAGGATCTTTGTGAACAACGACAACAGTACAAAGCACTTTTTCAATTGAAGATTAAGCTAAAAGGCATGAAAGCGGACGAGAAGATCCTTATTAAAAATGACTCGATGAAAATTGGAAATGACTGGTTCTATTTCAATGTAAATAAGGAGCTGATGTGCAACAAGGAGAAAGGATTCCCCATTCTGAAGGCAAAATTCCCCGGCTTGAATCCAGATATTATAAATTATGAAACACTTCAAGCATCGAGACCAAAAAACTTGTAAAAACCATCAGCCATACAAATAATAGTTTTAAGATCCTGTCCTACAATATCGCTGGACTCCGCAGTAAACTGATACACAGAAAACTTTTTGATTTCATTAATTCCTTAGATATTGTCCTACTCTTTGAAAACTTTGTTGATCAAAACTTTTCCGAATACGAGAAATATTTTCATGATTTCAACCTCCACTGGACTCCAGCTCGACGTTCGGCAAATAGAGGTCGAGCTAGTGGTGGTCGTCTTTATGGAATAAAGAAAATCACTGCCAAGGATCCTCAACAGTATTAAGATGCGAAATAGCAAATGATGCCTTCCACATTATATCAGTTTATCTCAATTGCAATAATTGGAATGCAGATTTCGAGGAACTTTATGACTTCTGCATGGAAATAGGGAATGAAAACATTCTAGTCACGGGAGATTTCAACGCACGATGTGGGACTCTTCAAGGATTCACGGAAGGTGTTGATACGGCTGGGGTCTTTGCGTGCACAACCAGAAATTCTAGGGACAAGATCATAAATAATAGGGGCGTAAAGATGATTGAAATGTGTGAGACACTGGACCTGCTAACGCTAAATGGTAGAACAAAGGGCGATTCCGAAGGACATCTTACTTTTCTCAGACATCAGTCAAGCTCAGTAATCGACTATTGCATGGTGCGTGGCAAATGGCATGATATTGTTACCGACTTAACAGTGCAAGGCGAAATATTTTCTGACCACATTCCGGTAGAAGTCTGTATTGAGTCGAGAAGTGAGCTGTACTTTCACGGAAATAAAAATCATCTTCTACCTAAGCTTAAATGGCGCGAAAGATGGGCAGGTGATTATGCCTTTAAGCTAAACAGTCTACTCTCCTCTGTGGGTCAAGCGGAACCTGACATCGAGCTGATAACCCAAAGCATTTCCAAGGCTGCCGCCTGCATGCAAAGGCCACATACTACATCGTTTTCACAGCCCTGGTTTGATGCGGACTGCAAGGCAGCTCGTAAACTTTCGATGGATCTACTTCAGCTTGCTAGGATGGAAAACGCACCAGACTCTAGGATCAACTATCAGGAAGCAAATAGCGCCTTTAAGAACCTATGCAAAATTAAGCAGCAGCAGTACTATCAGCACATGGAATTTGAAATAGCCAGGGTCAACAGCAGCAAAGAGTTTTGGGCACTAGCAAGAAAGCTAAACGGGAGTCTTTCGAGAAATCCCATACAAGCGGACGCCTCCAGTCTCGCTGAACACTTCAAAATTACATTGTTTGTGAGTAATCCTCCAGCCCAATTTGAATATGCGCTCCCGTACACGACAGTGGAAGTCCTTGATGCGTGCATTTCTAATTCGGAAGTGCGTCTGGCCATCAAAACGGCGAAATCTAACAAAGCCCCAGGACTTGACCGAGTTCCTGTTGAATTCTTTAAGAATGCCACCCCGCTGTGCATCAACATGATGACGCACGCTTATAATCAGATCCTCCGCTCAGCCAGCACTCCAAATAGCTTTAGGGAAAGCATAATTTTCCCAATCTACAAGAAAGGAGACCCTACATCAGCTTCCAACTACAGGGGCATATCCTGCATAAATGCAGCCATGAAGTGGTTTGCCTCGATTTTGCTAAATCGACTTTCGAACTGGGTAACTGATTATAATATCCTTGGCGAGTTTCAATTTAGATTTCGCCGAGGCTACTCAACAGTCGATAGCGTTTTTGTGCTTACTGCAATTGCCAAATCTTTCCTCTCCTCAATGCGAAAGCTGTATATCTGTTTTATAGACTTCAAGGCAGCGTTCGATACCGTTAACCGTAGAAGCTTACTACTAAAGTTAAGCCTCCTAGGAGTATCGACGCGCTTCATTAATATGATTTCAAGCCTGTACGAAGAAATCACCTTCGCTGTTTGGGATGGACGACAACTTTCGGATCAGTTTCCAAATAACACTGGAGTAAAGCAAGGATGCCTCCTTAGCCCACTTTTGTTTTCACTTTATGTCGACGACGTTACAACCTACCTTCCTGGAGGCGTCAACTTTAATGGCACCACCACCAAGGCATTAATGTACGCAGATGATATGGCTCTACTAGCAGAGTCCCCCGAGATGCTTCAAGCCATGATTAATAAGCTCTCTGAATATTGCATACAATGGAGTTTACAGATAAACGTGGATAAGACGAAAGTTTTGATTGTGAAAGACGGAAGAGGCCGTAGAGCAAGGGTAGACAGATGGTTTTTAAATGGCGTTGAGCTGGAAACGGTAAAAACTTTTAAATATCTTGGCGTGACTATCACTGGAAATTTAAGCTTCAAACCTCACTTACAAGAAAAACTGCAAGACTCTAAGAAAGCAATTAATAGCACTTAGAGAAACTTTTTCGGAAAACGACATATTTTGCCGAGCACAAAATTCAGAATGTTTGAAGCCACTGTTCGATCAGTAATGTGCTATGCATCTCAAGTCTGGTGATACTGCCGACATGAGGAGGTGGAGCGACTGCAAAGGCTGTTTATTTAACGGATATTTAAACTACCCCGCACTACTCCAAACTATGCGCTCCACTTAGAAACCGGCCTGCCTTCATTATTCTTATACGGTCTGCAAAACCACTTCACATACATATGGAAAGTTATGGATATGCCGAATTGTCTAGCCAAAATAGTCACTGCTATGATGCTGTCGGAAAAATCACAAATTTTTGACAATTGGCTGTCCTTATTTCAGGATCATGAGGTATCCATAGACCTTCAAAGCGTCGGATCATGGGAAAGATCTCACCAATTGCTGTTGGAGAAAGCTGTTATCAGAGAAAGAGACTCTTTTTATAAGTCAAGCCAGGCAAAGTGTGGTCCGAAACACTTACAAAAAACTAGATCTGAATCTGGAATCGCTTAACTATTTTCATGACTGTTATGACACTCAAGCAATCTCACTTATATGTCGGGCACGCTGTGAGATGCTTAGTCTCAACTACAGGCCGCACTGGAGCTCTATTATAAATAAATATTTGTAACTTTTTCTGTAAATTAAATTATGTATTTTTTCTACATAGTTTTTTTTTTTTTGTTTGTCTTGGTCAATTCTTAAATCGAAAACTATGTTTCTTTGTTTTAAATTTTTGTTTGTTTATATCGTTAACAATGTACAAAAACTCAAATGCTATGGCTGATGGTTAAAAATCAAGCCAAAAATGTATATTAATAAATATCCACTACTACTACTACTACTACATAAGTACATATCTACTGCGTAGAGAGCTCAAAGTGAAAAGACACGCACAAATGTATGTATGAGTGTGTGTATTATATCCGTACACACTATTAGCGACTGAATAAAGGCAATAGCTTTTTTACAATTTATAAATTTGGAAGTACAACAACAGTACAACAAAGCACACACATACAATTCACATTTTATTCACTATTACCGTTTACATTTTTTCAGTCACCGCATCTTTTTATACTAACCTCTCACAGATCGAATGAAGAAATTCGCAAGAAGAAGCTAGAAGTTCGCTGCAAACCCGACGCCAACTTCGAAACGTTCACGAAGAAAAAACGACCGGAACTCGTTTTCGCGCTTGCGGCAGCAGAGCAATGAGCATTGTTTTTGCTTTTTTCGAGATAGAGTATTGCTGTCTCTCTTTAATTTAAGAAACTCTGTGTGTCTCTTTCTACTTTCAGAATTTCGATGTCTACTTTGATCTGAAATCATATCACTAGGTAATTTTTCACATCATTTTGATCATTTAACATTTCAATATAAAATTTGTAGTATCAATGTGGTATTACAGGTTCATATTGATATTAAATAGTTTCACTTTGATATGCAAATATTGATATTACTGTGTAGGAAAAAAATTGAAGAGAACGCAGACCCGCCGTGAGGAGTTCAAAAACATAAATTCGAAAATTCCCGCGGCTGCATTAATAGTTTGGATATTGCTGGGAGAAGGCCGTTGTCGAGGGAGATATAATCGTAACAAGAGTTTCAGAAATGATGCAATCCACTTTTAATTTCTGATGAAGCGTAAGCTACCTTTCTGCCGAGATATCCGACTGCCTTTCCATATGGTTTTACTGCCTGTTTCTCCGGAGTTCTATGTTTTCCCCATAAAAACATCCTAAAAATTTGAAAGATAAAAAAAATGTAAAAAGTGCAGTTAAAAATTTTACTGCTGATAACTTGTCTTCGATATGTAGTTTGAAATTCTCGCCGATTGAATTTATCGATAGGTTTAATTCGATAGTCCATTGAATTAACCTTTTAAATCAAATTTTAATAAACTGCTAATTTATCCACTTAATTTTGTTAAATTTATACTTCATTTTAGCGAACAATCTTTCAATTTTGAACAGAAAATTAAAACTCCGAAAATGATATTGTCACATTTTGAATAAGTTGGCAGGTTTGCTTGCTGTTGCTTTCTGCTGCCCTCTGACTCATGCATTGTGTTTGTGGACTATATTTATACTCTTGCAAAGGGTATTATAATTTTGCCCAGAAGTTTGCAACGCATAGAAATATTCATTTCCGACCCCATAAACTATATATATTCTTGATCAGGGCGATGAGCTGAGTCGATTGAGCTTTGTCCGTCCGTCTGTCTGTCTGTCTGTCTGTCCGTCTGTCTGTCCGTCTGTCTGTCTGTCCGTCTGTCTGTCTGTCTGTCCGTCTGTTTCTACGCAAACTAGTCTCTCAGTTTTAAAGCTATCGAGCTGAAATTTTGCACAGAGTCTTCTTTTTACGCTACTAATATGTCGGAACCGACCGGATCGGATGACTATATCTTATAGCTGCCATAGCTGCCATCAGTCAAAAAATGAGTCTTAGTGAGAAAAACTTTTTTGTTTTCAATGTTAGCGGCCTTAAACTCGGCCATTGTTAATATTATCTGCTTTCAAACAGATTTGCAAATTTTGGTCAAGATCGGATGACTATATGTTGTAGCTGTCATAGGAACAATAGGTCGGAAAATGGGTCTTAGTGAGAAAAACATTTTTTGTTTTCAATTCTAGCGTCATAAAACTCGGGGATAATTAATATTATATGCTTTCAAACAGATTTGCAAGTTTTTGTCAAAATCGGATGACTATATCTTATTGCTGCTATAGGACCGATCGGTCGGAAAATGGGTCTTAGTGAAAAATACTTTTTTGTTTTCAAATAAATAGTTCTTAAAGTCGGTGATTCTTAATATTAAACTAATTTGAAAAAGTTGATCGACATTGGGTGACTATATCTTATGGTTGCCATAGGACCAATCGGTCGGCAAATGAGTCTTAGTGAGAAAAACTTTTCTGTTTTAAATTTTATCTTTCTTAAACTCTGCGATTGTTAATTCGATATGTTTTCAAAAAGATTCGTGAAATTTGGTCGAAATCAGAAGTTTACCTGTAGGAAAATGCGTTTTAGTTAAAAAATTGTTAGATTTTTATGTAAGCGTTCTTAAACTCTGACATTTCAAAAACAGCATTTGCAAGGGTATAAAAACTTCGGCACAGACGAAGCTAGCTTGGCCTTCTCGTTTAAAATTAATTTTAATTACTTAAAAAAGAGCCCCATTTAATTTTTAATAATATTAATGCAATTCGATCAGTTAAGCATTCAAGCTTTGTTCCTCATTATCATATTTAACTCAAATCTCTTTATTAGAAAAACATAAACCAAGTGTCGCTACAAAATTCGCAACATTTGAAAACAACTAAAAGAGGTTTCAGGAACACCGACAATTGCTTTTGGGTTGTTAGAGGTTTGTAGAACACGGCCGAATATATATTAAGCCACGAGGTTCTAAATTTAAAATTGTAGCTCTGGCAGTTTTTTGCTGAGGGGGGATATTTTCCTAATCCTTTTTCTATTTTTAATGGGAACAAGGTATAACAAGAAAGAAAGTCGGTCAAGCCCGACTATAACATACTCTGTATCCTTAACGTCGCAGCTCGCATTTGCTCACGAGTTATACTCGCTCATCTCTAAGTTTCATTTCCTCTCTCTCTTTCTCTCTCTCTCACTAAGATCGCCGTTCAATAGAATGCTGTGG
Source organism: Lordiphosa magnipectinata (assembly GCA_037044535.1). Lineage (NCBI taxonomy): Eukaryota > Metazoa > Arthropoda > Insecta > Diptera > Drosophilidae > Lordiphosa > Lordiphosa magnipectinata. The sequence continues at coordinate 20,807 of JBAMBO010003715.1, forward strand.
TGATGGGTGGGGGGTGGTGGGTGTTCACTGGCCGTTTTTTGCCCATAACTTGAGTATCGTTCATCCGATATTTATCATTCCTTCAGCAAATCGATAAATAATTTTGTTTACAAGGTATCATTAGAAGGTACGAACGATCTATCTTCAAAACTGTAGAAGATATGACGTTTTTTCCAAATTGCGGGGGCGAGAGGGGGCGTGGCAAAAATTGAAAATAAACTTGATCTGGCTGCAAGTATAAGAAATATATGCCCCATACATGTCCAACCTCTATCTCTTACCATCTCTGAGATCTCTTCGTTCATACGGACGGACGCACAGACAGACAGACGGACGGACGGACAGACGGACATGGCTATATCGAATCGGCTGTTAATGCTGATCAAGAATATATATACTTTATAGGGTCGGAAACGATTCCTTCTCCCTGTTACATACTTTTGCACAAACTTAATATACTCTATGTACCTTCGGTACAGAGTATAAAAACGATGCCTTGAATCAATTTATCAAATCAATTTCTGAGATCACCAATCAAAACTACACTTCAAAATAGTTTCAGTAGAAATGAGTCATTTAAGTTTTTTCTTTTGTAAGCTAATGTAATTAATAAATTTTAAATTCTGATCTCTAAAGTGTTTCTGAATTTCAATTAAAAGCCCTCTTCGTCGCGAAGTGCATCTTCCCTCGAATCTTTGGTGAAGTGAATTTGAAATACAACAGGTAAATTTGGCCCGCACCGGGCGTCAGCCTGTGTCCGCCCCAAAGGGGCCCTTGCCGATGCCTCTCAATTTCGGCTTATCCGGGTTGTTACCTATAGTAGGACGTGATTGGATTGTCTAATAAACTTGTGAGTGGTTGTGTGGCACCTTAGCCTTCAAGCGCGTTTGTTTTTAGACAAAATTTGCATTTTTTGGCCAAACATAAAAATCAAAACAAACGCTGCAAAAAAAAGTGCTGCTCAAGCGAATTAGTGTTGTCTATCCAGCTATCGAATTTAGCCGTTTTCAAGCTGGATTCGGTAGTATGGGGCGACACATAATTAAATAATTAGATTTTTTTATAATTAATTTTATTTTAAAATTTAATTCTTTTAGCAGCAAGATGACCGGCACTAAGCAAAAGGAGTTTGGAGCTTTACATAAATAACCGATGGGTACGAAAGATATCTTATAAATGAGATCTACGACACAATCGAGATCGAATAAGTCTGCTGTTGAGATCAACCGTACCAGAGGATCCAGCATGGACAAACCTGCTAGTGAAGGACAGTAATCGGTCTCTGTCAGCAACATTACAGCCATTCAGGATCCTATGTTGAAATGCGACCTCTCCGATCTTAAAGGATCAGACATCGAAGCAGGACTTCGATAAGATCCAACAGGATTTAGAGTGGGCCAAAACCATAGTGCCTGACTTCCGCGTGAACTACATAAATCCTGCTTAAAAGGCCACCGGCGCTAGGTGAGATAGGTCCATTGAAGAAGGACAAGCAGAAGCTCCCAAAAAAACGAAAACGCACAGTGCCCCATTGTCTGTCTCCTTTACGGATGTAGCAAAAGAAAAGATGATTCTGGGCGTAATCGATACGGCAAGAAGCGACGACAAGATTCCTCGACACCAATGGATGTGGATCGAGGTTGCTTAGGGAGCTTTGGAAGTGCTGAGAGCGAATCCAGGCCTCCACCTATTTGCACAAACGCGGGTTGGGTTTCAGGACAATGTGAAGCTGATCTCGTGTGATGATGAGAGATCTGCAGTACTGTACAAGGCTGCGATCTCGAAGGTTAACGAGGTATTTCCTGGTGCACAGCTGAAGGCTGTGGATGCAAAGGGCATGCCCTCATGACCCAGGGCAAAAAACCCAGCGAACCAGCTGAAATTTTGGAGATGATGACCTTTTTTAGCCCAAAGGTATCAGCAGAGAACTGGAAGATCATTCGGGTCTTCCAGTGCTAATGTGCAGGTGATCTTCCAGATCAATAATGAATCGGTGGATTACCTGGCAACAAGAAATGGCCTGCTCGACTATGCCTTCAAGAAGGTGCGCATGGTCGTTTATAAGTCGGACACCACAGCTCTGGCTACTCTTGCCGCTAGTGTGGAGGCAGAAGAGCCTAGTGAGGACGAAATGGAGACGGAGGATACTCCTCTCCAAGAAGAATCGGGAGGATACTCCTCAGGGTCCGACTACGACCAGAGTCACTCCGAGCAGGAGCTTCTGCATGAAAACTTGGATGCAGAGGCCGATGTTACCTTGACGCCGGGGCGATTCTACGAAGATGTTGATTCCGCTGCTCTTCTGCTTCGTCTGGCAACAGGCGAGGCAGATGTAGTTTTAGTCCAAGATCCATGGATATCTAGTGATAGAATCTGTGGCTTAAGGATTACAATTACAATTTACAATTTAATGTTAAATAAAAGTATGAGTAAACCTCGTTAAAAAACATTTTAATGCATTCTTATTTCCCCAATTCAGTGATGGAGACATCACAGTAGTCAGCCTTGAATTGGGGAAACATATATATAGGCTGGCATCCGTCTATCTGGCTCATGACACCTCAGGGCCAGTACCATCACGTGTTTTTCAAGATGTTGTGCATAGCAGCCAACAAGACAAGATGTGACTCGTCATGGAAGGCGATGCAAATGCTCACCACACACATTGGTCCAGTACGGATATCAATGATCGGGCTGAGTTACTCTACGACTATATAATAAGCTTCAACTTAAATATCTGCAACCGCGGCACTGAGCCAACTTTTATCACCAAAACTCAAAGAGAGGTATTAGACATAACCCTTATATCTGAGTTTCTCGAGGAACTTTTTACATGATGTATGGTATAATTAGAGCACTCCTTTTCAGATTACAGATACATTGAAATTTCTGTAGTGGCTTTGAATCAACATTCGAAGCATCGAGACTTCGTAAAATTCTGTCGGGATCGCCTACCCCCCTAGGTCAGCTACAAAACGCTGATGGAACCTGGGCTGAATCCAGTCTTGACTCTAAAACTTTTATTAGATATACATTTCACCGGGTGCTCATATTCTGAAGTACCCATCATAAGCACCAGAAATGACCCTGTTAGTAATATACATAAAATATTTACGGAAGAAAGGATAACGTGGGCCGTTAAATCCATTAAGCCGTATAAGTCCCCGGGACCAGACAAAATCATTCTCGCTCAGCTACAGTACTCACTGCAATTTATCATTGGATGGTTACAAACAATTTCTGTTAGCTGTCTACAAATCAACCACATTCACACTCAGTGGAAGGAGATTAAAGTGGTCTTTATCCCGAAAGCGTGTAAAGCCCTCAAATGTCAGACCCAATGAGCGCGTTCACCAGCATAAATCGATGACAAAAAATCGACTATTTTTGTTAGATTGTGCTGGTGAACAGGCATGATGTGCAAACATGATTGCTAATTTTCGCGATTGTGTTAGATGTGAATACATCAAAGAAATAGTTTGTTAGAATTGCTTGATTGTGATTTGTTATCGATAGCACACAGCTGTCAGTTGTAAACAAACAAGAAATTTAATGAAGACAAAAACAAAATGAATGAAGGAGACTTCGGACGTGGTTTCGCAAATCGCTCACGGAAATTCGTCCAAGGCTCTGAAGGCTCTATTGGTTGTTGCGGAGGAGGAGGAAAGCTTGAAAAGCCGCCTATTCAAAACGAAGCAGCCTCGCGTGCGCTCCCAGTTGTTCTTTGAAGTGACAGTACAAAATTACAGAATGGACAAATTCAAGGATTATTTCATGATGTCCCGTACATCGTTGAGGACTCTCAGCTTATTGCCCATTAAATACTTTATTAAAATGAACATCTGCAGACCCTTCTTTGCGTTGCCCTGGATGAACTAATAGCGAAAGCAACTCTTAATAAAACCCAGCGCTATGTAATTTTGCTGCTGGCAAAACACAGGAGTTCTTCATATTACTAAATTTCCGTTTTTAAATAGGAAAAAAAACTGGCCATCAGATATTCGAGTTTGTTGTGTACATTCTCGCCGGGATTACAACAAATTTTAAATGGCTTACAAAGTTTTGAGGAAAATTCAAGGGGATTCTATGAGCAGTTGCTGCTATTGACGACGGTCATATAAATTTAACAGTCTGTTCTAATTTTTATTTAGCTATTAGTTGCCAAAAATTCAAAACTTTCGCCAACAAAAATATACAGATGACTCAATTGCCTTAAAATTCTATCAAACACGTTCACCAGAAGCCAAACACTTTTTTGTTGATTGGTGATTTATGTTAGATGATTGGTGTGTGCTGGTGAACGCGCTCAATGACTCCCTACCAATCAGCTTATAATCTTTCCTCCTCAAAACGTTGGAAAGATTGATAGATTCAAGGCTGCAAACCTTTAAAAGTCTGCAGAAGGTTCGGTCCGGGGGTTCGAACCCATTGTAAAGTCCAAGGTTCGGTTGGCGGACCGGTTCCTGGAACCCCTGAACACAAGGTTTTGGTTCGAACCTTGGTTCGCTTGAACAAAAAAGAATTGTTTGACTTTAGATATATTAATTCTACGTTGAAAATGAAATTTATATACCTCTTTACTCATTTTCTTAATCATAATATTCACTACTTAAGTTATTATTAAAACCATTAGCTGACATTAACAATTTTTAGAAACTGCTTAGTTTAAGCATTATATCTTCCGAGAACTACTCATCTACACTAGCTCCTAAATCAGAAAGAACAAACTTGAATGTTGAAAATGCTCGTTCAACTGATACCTGAGTTTCTGGAACAGCTAGTATAGTAATGGCAATATTTTGTATACTCTGTACCAAAGGTACACAGAGTATATTAAGTTTGTGCAAAAGTATGTAACAGGAAGAAGGAATCATTTCCGACCCTGTAAAGTATATATATTCTTGTTTAGCATTAACAGCTGAGTCGATATAGCCATGTCCGTCTGTCTGTGTGAATGCACAGATCTCAGAGATGGTAAGAGATAGAGGTTTGACATGTATGGGACATATATTTCTTATACTTGCAGGCAGATTAAGTTTATTTTCAATTTTTGCCACAGGGAGGGGCCTCCCCCGCAATTTGGAAAAAACGTGTAACTTCCACAGTTTCGTACCTTCTAGAGATAGCTAGAAATCAATATTATTTATCGATTTGCTGAAGGAATGATAAAGATCGGATGAACGATACTCAAGTTATGAGCAAAAATCGGTCAGTAACACCCACCCAAGGATATCCTGTATCTTGTTCAAGTCCTTCCACGAGGACTGTTCCGTATCCTGTTCAAGGATTCCGCACTCGATTTCCCGTCTGTAGTATTCTGGGATACTCCGCTTCGCCGCTCTTGTACTTTTACGATTCGTTCCGTAATCGCTTAAATTCCGATTCATATTGACCTGTCTCCTTGGTGTATCCTTGTCTCCTTCTAGAACGTTCGAAACTCCAAGATCTTCCATACGGCACTTTCCTCTGCTTTGCAACAGCGCTCTTTTGATATGCCAGCGATACCGCCCCTTCATCTAATTGGAGCGACTGCGACAACTAGCCTTTGCTCCAAACTTAACGGATCCTTTCGTTTACTTGCTGCGTATCCGCCGTCTGTCGTGCTGCTACTCCCATGGTCTCCCATTCATTTCCCCTTTCCTCTGAATCCGCCTTGATTCCCCTTTACGAAGCGAATTCGCCGCACACCCCCTTTCGATCGCCGCATTTCCCCTTTCGATCCATACCCTTCTGTCTGTGAGGAATAACCGTTCCTCACAACAACATTCCGTTCAGCAGAGGCAATCTTAGTGAGAGAGAGAGAGAGAGAGAAACTTTGAGATGAGCGTATAACAGTGCACAGCGCGTTTGACTCGTGAGCAGGGCTTTATACCGGAACCGTTAACGAAACAAACTTTTTCATATCACGTACCGGAACCGGAACCGATACAAGCTTTTTTTTAATACCGAAAACAGTTTACCGCTATTATTGGAACCGATAGCACCGGAACAAACCCGAAATGTTGGTACCGGTACTGTTTCGGTTTTTATACTCTGTACCAAAGGTACACAGAGTATATTAAGTTTGTGCAAAAGTTTGTAGCAGGCAGAAGGAATCATTTCTGACCCTATAAAGTATATATATTCTTGATCAGCATCAACAGCCGAGTCGGTATAGCCATGTCCGTATTAACAAACAGATCTCAGAGATGGTAAGAGATACAGGTTTGACAAAAACATCCTCCCTAGCAAAATCGCACTTAAATGTGTTTGAAACCATGAAAACATTCTTAACTGGTGGTCAGCATCCTCCACAAAGTTCCCAGAATTGTATGAGACTTCAAAAGTCGTACTGTCTGTTACAGCTTCGCAGGCTAGCGTGGAACGCCAATTCTCTGGCGTAAAATTAATCAAGAATCCGCTAAGCAGTTGTACGGACTCAACCACATTGAATGCAATTATGTTACTGCGATCAAATCCACATTCTTGTGATTCTTAAGATAGCATTCTCTGTCTTAGTTAAATTCGACATGAACGTATAAAATTCGAAAGTGAATTCGAAAACTTATAATACATAATCAGCGGTGTCACAGAAATATCTTCAACCCAAAACCAATTCTCGGTGTCACAGAAATCTCTTTCGGTTGGTTTCAAATCTGTCGTGTTTTGTCAGGAGAATTAGCAAAATTTACCACCCAAACACTTTTCACAAGTAAAATTGGTTTTGGAAATGTAAACAACATTATTTTTCTTGATATGTTGCATCAAATGAATAAATTATTTGATTAGTTTTAAAATTATTCGCTAAACCAACCAAAGTGTTTCGTATATGTCAAAAGCAGCCACCTCATGTGGCGCCATCTGCAGCTTGGTCGCCAACTATGTAAGAGCCAGCTGACTAAGGCCTGGCCAGTTACACTTCATGAGTGATGAGAAAACATATAACAAAATCAATAAATATCACTTGAACATAAAATTACCCCTTAACTAAAATAAGGGGAAATTTTTTTTTGCGAGAGATGCAGCCCTGTTTTTACAGAAGATAATTCAACTGAAACAGCTTCTGTTCTAACTAGATTTTCAAATAAGAAAATGAAACCTCTTGAAGTTCTGTGACACCGACGAATTTTTTGAGCGATTTGCAAACAAACCGAAGATGAAATCTCTAGAGATTTCTGTGATACCGCTGAATATAATATATATGAGTATGTAATCTAATCATAAGTTCTACTACTTAAAAAAATATTCGTTTTATTACACTGGAATAAAATGATTTAAAATTATCTCAGATTTTAATTTTTCCAATTTTAAAAAAATAAGTACTTATACCGGTACGTACCGTTATGCCGAAATAAAAATCCGGGTACCGTATCGAAACCGAAAACCGAAATTAATTGAAAACCGAAACAGAACCTTTCAGCAAAACATTCATTTCGGTACGTACCGGAACCGGAACCGAAGTTCGTTTCGGGATTAAGCACTGCTCGTGAGCAAAAGCGAGGGTAAGGGTACAGAGTATGTTATAGTCGGGCTTGACCAACTTTCTTTCTTGTTTTAAGTCTTCGTTTTTATGACCATTCCAATAATTTTAATACATTTGTCGATATTATTTATGTGCTCTTTGACAATTCTGACAACTTCAAAGAAATCTATAGCATCATTCACAACTTTTATATTTGAAATTTGTTTATTGATTTCTATTGCTTCCATAAGCTTTTCTTTTTCACAATCAAACGTTGAGTCAGTAGCTTTGCAACTGTTTTATGTCAGCAAAACATGAAATCTCGGGTCTGAGAATACTGCAGCCAATTCTCGTACTGAACTCATTGTGTAGAAGATGAAGAATGTTTGCCGGGGCACTTAGATAGATGATTACTTAGATACAATGATTTGCTGAAGATTTTAGAACAATTGCTCGGCGTGAAAACCAAGCGTAATATAAATCACTTGGTAGTAATTGTGATCCATACCGTCCGTTAAAAACCTAGTTTATTCATCATATGGTCAAACGGTTTCTTTCCGTATAAACTATCATCATTATCACACTTTATCTTGTCACTTTACTACAAATTTCACTAACGCTTAGTTAGAAATGGAACCGTTTATAGTAAAATCTCCAGAGATTTCCAATTTTTCCCTGGATGCATCGTTGAATAAATTAATTAAATTGGTGAACCGAACCTCTTTTTTCGATAAAGTGGCCGGTTCGGGTTCACGTTCGAGGAGTCAAAAATATAGAGCGCCTGGTTCATGGTCTGGTTCGTGAACCCCAAAAGCCGAACAGGTTCTCAGGGTCTCGGTTCCAGACCGTTTTGCAGCCGTGGTTAGACTTAAGAGAAACCATAAGTTCATCCATTTAATCCCAGGCGCAGCATGCATATAGTAATGGTAGATCTATTGAAACTGCACTTCACTCCCTTGTCTCAAAAGTAGAGCAATCACAAGAGAGCAAAGAGTTCGCATTGGCGGCATTTCTCGACATCGAAGGAGCGTTCAATAACGTCCTTCCTAGCGCAATCACATCTGCCCTGTCAGATCTGAATGTCCAAGGAACGCTAGTAAAGTTCACTCGACTCTTGCTTACCAGTATAGTAGTAAACTCTCAACAAGGGAATGCCTGCGCTCGAAGAAATGTTAATAGGGCCAATCCTCAAAGAGGTGTTCTTTCACCGCTTCTATGAGTTTTAACGGTAAACAAGCTGTTACGACTCATGGAAGAGCGAGGACATACTGTAATCACCTATGCGGACGATGTCGTCATAATAAACAGAGGCAAATTTGCGCTATGCAACTTAATGTAGGATGCGTGTGGCCTTGGGGTTAACCCAACAAAAACAGGAAATATAAAGTTCCGGATTTGAATCCCCCTCGTTTAAACAACTTAGTACTAGAATTGAGCGACACAGCTAAATTTCTTGGTGTAGTACTCGACAAAAGACTATACTGGAACGAAAATATACTTGAAAGGGTCAAAAATGTGATTACAGCGCTGTACTCGTGCAAGCGCCCCGTTGGCCGGAAGTGGGACTTCTCCCCTCAAATTATACACTGGCTTTATTCAGCTGTCGTCCGCCCCATACTACTCTATGGAGTCTAATAGCCTTTTTCCACTGGCTTCATTTCTCATCATTTTCATTTCTAAAAATGATGCTGTTTCCATTCCAAAAAAAGACATACCCGGCAGGAAAGCAATTACTCCGGGCGAACGCATTGTTAACGCCCTGAATTATCAGCAGAAAGCTAAATACACAACTTTTTTTGACTATTTTATATTTTAAACAAAATTGCGCCTGCTTTTTAAATTCAAATCAACAGTTTATTGGTGATGACACTTCAAACTCCAGAGAGTAACGAGTAGTGCCAGAGAGTAGCGAGTGCTTTTTAAAAAATATACCAAATTCCTTCGTGGGGAATGCCATCATTTTTGAGAAATGAAAGAAATGAAGGGCAAAATGCAACAACAATTTGTATGGAAGAAATGATATCATTTTCTTCATTTCTTGTCATTTCAAAAAATGAAGCTTCATTTCTTTGGTTCAAATAGGCTATTAGTCTTAGTTGTGGCCGGTCTTGGGTAAAACCTCTGCTCTTAGGACTCTTTATAAAGTACAACAAATGGCTTATGCATGAGCAGCGCCTTGCGTTCTACTCCTACAGAAGCCCTTAATATTATGTTGCCAGAGAAATAACTAGTAATACTGCTATTAGGCTTAGAGAAACTGCTACCTTTCGTGTAGTCTCCCATGGTCACTCGGCTATACTAAGTAGTCAAATAGCGACACCAACTAATATAGATTATTGCATACCAACTTTAGCCATTCATACTATGTATGAGGTCAATATACCAAGTCGTTTGGATTGGAACTCGCTATCCCATGGCAAACCAAACGCCATCAACATCTACACAGATGGCTCAAAATTGAAAAGCCAGGTAGTAGGCGGAGTTTTCATTCCAGACCTAGGTATAGAAATGTCCTTTCGTCTTTCCGATCATTATTGCGTCTTTCAGGCAGAGGTTGTAGCTATTCAGGAGGCTACCAACCATCCAAGAGAACTCGTGGTCAAGGAAAGAAATGAATTTATCTTTTCAGACTGTCTGGCAGACATGCAGCGAGACTTGCTATCAACTATAACGACTATTGTACAAGCTGTTGCTCAGTAGATGAGCAGTGCTCTGCCACTGTCCAGCGCTCAGTAGGAGACGGTTCGCAATCCTTGGTCAGCCTTTTCTACCTAACATTTCAGCCGTCTCTGAAATAGAGATTTCTTTGCTACTCAAGTTTGTGCTACTTTCTAAGTGGCTCATAAGGGAAGACCCACAATTTACTGTCTAAAAGTAAAAATTTAGGGGTTATATGGTATCACATCGGGCCTTTTTTTGTCCTAAGTGAATGCATGAGAAGCACTCAAAGCTCCGTCAAAATAGGAAAGAACCTCTCCGAACCATTTGATACCAAGAAAGGTTTTAGGCAGGGTGACACCCTATCGTGTGACTTCTTTAATCTACTAATGGAGTATATACTGCGCCAGTGCCCAAATGCCAACAGATCGGGCTCATTTCTTTATAAAGATCTAATGCTACTCGCATACGCCGATGATATTGACATTATCGGCAAAAACGAACGGGCGGTAAGCAGGGCGTTTTCAGAGATTGAGAAGCAGTCTAAACTGATGGGCTTAGCGGTAAACGAGGACAAGACAAAGTACCTAGTATCCAGGGACAAGAAGTCTACGCGTCTTGGACAATTTGTTATTATGGGGGAGTATAACTTAGAAGTTGTAGGTGATTTTGTCTACCTCGGGACGATGATTACCGGCGACAACAACATCAGCCTGGAGATCCGAAGAAGAATTACTTTTGGAAACCGATGCTACTACGGGCTCAGTAGGGAGTTCAAGAGCAGAGCCTTTTCTCGAAGAACACAAATAGCGCTATACAAGTCGCTCATCATCCCAGTCCTGCAATACGGCGCAGAAGCATGGACAATGACAGCAGCGGATGAGGAGGCGATTAACGTTTTCGAGCGAAAAATCCTTAGGAGGATATATGGACCTTTAAAAGTTGGCGATGGATACCGCATTCGAATGAATCACGAACTGTATGAGCTCTATAAGGACATCAGTCTAGTCAAGCGCATAAAGCAACAGGGGCTGCACTGGTTAGGACATGTAATCCGGATGGATGAAGAAGCTCCAGTAAAAAAGACGTACAAAGCGAAGGCGGCTGACTTTGGAGGACAAGGCAGGAGGGGTCGCCCACCACTAAGATGGGATGATCAAGTGCGGAAAGACATTTCCAACCTTGGTGTGAACAACTGGTGCCAGCTCGCACAATGCAGAAGCGAGTGGAGGGCATTCATTGCATAGGCCAAGACCGTCAAGCGGTTGTGATGCAACATCGGGCCAATAAAGAAGAAGAAGAAGTATAAACTAATTTAAGAGAGGCTTGCAGCAGCTCTTGAATTATCTACTTTTATCTTGTCCGGTCTTATCTCGTTCGCTCGTACGTTGTGTTGGCGGTCATCGTGTTACGCAAGCGACAGCGAAACGTTTGCTTAGGCTTCTCCGGTGGTCAATTATTATTGAGCTTAGCTTTTAGTTGCGATCGAGATCTGGCAGCAGCCAGACATTAAACTGAAAGAATAGAAAGTGAAGTTGGTGACTTTATTTTTGGAAACCAGCAGCCAGCGGAACAACTGAATCGGCATCTAACATTTTGTGCAAACTGTTTCCTGATCTTCGTGAAAGTCCTCACGGAATTTACATTGGCGCCCGAGCCCGGACATCGATTCAGTTTTTGTGGAAAATCCAGACAATAGTTTGCGACAGTGCACCTTGGCTTGTATCGGCACAAGCGCAACATTTTTGCTGGATTCATTCTCTTGTTGGCTTGTTTTACTGGTGAATTTGAAGTGGATCTTAAACGGCGCTTGGCTCTTTGGATCACATCAAAAAGGAAAGTTTTGAAGAACTTTTAATGAAATCACAGTTATTTAGTGCCACGTATTGAATTGTGTTAAAAAACCACAATTTGTGAGTGCGTTCTTTTTGGGCAACCTGCTAAGCGCAGAGCTATCAATTTTTGGCACTCAGATCATTTGCATGCTTTACAACTGCATATAAAACAATCAAAGTGAACCGACTCCCGAATAATTGAACAAAACTTATATACAAATCTTGTGTTAAACTCTGCTGTTTTTATTGGTCAATTTACCGCTGTTGTGTTTAGCGAGGTTTCACTGTCGTAGCGAAAGCAAAATTGGTTTACAGTTGGGTGGATAACCGTTCATTCTCGTCGTCTCCACAGTGTGTTGAGACACTGTTTCGCTATTGGGGAGTGGACTTGTGTTTGAGCTTATACATTGGCAGTTGCTAAGCTGAGTTTGGGCGAGTGCATTAACCCCAGTTTTATTTCCCTTTTTTGCGTGGGCTTTGCTTTGACTTCGAGATTGCACTTGTTGCGGCATATTCAATTTTACATTTGGTTCCGAGTTAAATTATCATTGGAAAACGATGGCTGGTAAGGATGTACCACCGCTACAAAAGGAGCCGAAGTCTAGCGCAAAGCTCGTCTCAGCATTACAAAAATTCGATAAAGTGTTCAGCGATGTTAGGCGCTTGAAAACTGCTTTCGAACAATAGACCATTTCGTTTGATCTTATTCAGCTAAAATATCGGCTGGAGTTGCTTGAAGGGTACATTAGTAAACTTATGGATCTTCAGGCGGATATTGATAAGGTAACGAACCTATTGTTTTTGCTGGCTAGCGCTCAGGGCAGTCGTGGCTCGCTCCAACAAATTTATTTTGCGGAGTTGGTGTTGGAAATGACAGTACGGTTTGGGATTCGGTTTTCTTGCCTGTTTATTGGCCTTAAAATGCTAAATGCTACAATGGTTTCCCTTACTGGGCTTACTGCTAGATGTACTTATGTTCTATCGCTAGCGCTAGGTGGCTTAAGTCGAGACTTAAGTTACACCTTTCACTTCTCTGTTTTATGTCTCAGACAAAGCTGGCACAACGATTCGCCCAAACACGCTTGCCGTTCGCAAAGCACGCTGGCTCTCGTTTTAACGCACAGCTACAGTCTTGAAACCCGCTGCTTTTCTCCTGGCTGGCGGCTCAACATCCTACTCCTTCACGCTGGCACCACGATTTCGTCAGACCCACTATCTGATATCGCTCAGTTACGCCGACACTCGTTTGACTCGCACAGCTTGATGGCTTGAACTACGTTTTTCCTTCGCACTCACTCTGCCTTTCTCCCTCGACGATCCTTGGCTTCCGTTTCGGGGCTCTTCCTCGATGTTAATCTGCTCCAATCACTCGCGTTGGTACTCGCACTCGCTTGAAATCGCGCACTGGGACTTGGCACTCGCTTTAACTGACTCACACTTAGACTTGCACTCGACTGACTTGCATCTCGAACAGCGCGTCCATTTATAGCCTTATTAGCCGCCAAGTCCCGCTGTTGCCATGCGCCGCCAGTTCAATGAAATTTCCCACTGGCAATCTCCTGTGCTTGAGCGAGTATGAGCGTGATCACTCGTCTCCGCTCTTCCGTTGTCTCCTTCTTTTTAGCAGATACAACGGTTTTCCCCGTTACGCTCTGCTGAGCGCTGCCACTGGACTCCGGGTTCTCTCTACCTTGCCCCTTAGCTCCTGCCGCCAGTTCACCGCCAATCTTAACCCTATGCGGCAAACATTTTGAAGCACACCCCACCACTCCCTAGGCTAGTTTCCCAAAGAATCTTACATATAATCTTTGTTTGGTCTTTTCAGCCTATATTAATAATATTTAACTATTGTAAAGGGTTGTTATGTGCATGTCGAACACCTAGCTGTGAGACGGGACATAGCGCGCCAAATGGCAAATCAAATTATCCCCACCGGGTCAGCACATAACAGCTCCTGATCTCGCTCTGTAAGCTTTCGCCCTGTTTGGTCTCATGCGGCGAATTAGCATTGTAAAAGAGCAATGAAAAAATTAAAGCCAGTGGAAAAATTGAGTTCGTTGAGTCAAGTTCTTTGCAGGTTCGCGAAGTTGCACTCGTTAATTAATATCAAAATATTTTAAACAATTACATTGCTATTGGAGCAAACATTTTGGCGCCCCCGGGTGGACCTGCATTAAGAAGTTGGCCTTTTGGTTTATCGTTTGGAGTGGATGACCGCATGCACATTGCCAGTGGAGTCTCAACATTTCCAGAGAGTTCTCACACATACATACATACACTACCGCTGCACATGCGCCCATGTAAGTATTGGAAATTTGGTAAGCGAACATCACACAGAAATCGCACATGCCTGTGCAGTCGCTGGCTTATGTACAAGCTTATCTCACACACACACACATACATCACTCGTCGTCGGCAGCATCACATGTGCGTATGTATTAGCTGCAATTATCTAAGTAAAAATTCGTCGTTGGCAGCGACATACATACGTATACATATGAATAGAGGCTGCATTTTACACACATAACCTCGTCGGCAATTTATACATTGCACATACACACCTCGGCAGCTTGTAGCTGCACACAAGTATGTAAATTGATCATACATCACCTCGTTGGCAGTACACGTGCTGCACTTATAAATACACCTCGGCAGCTCAATAGCTGCACCTAAATACATAACCCCGTTGGCAGTCCTATACACTGCATTTACATCCCCGGCAGCTCATTTGCTGTTTCTACTCGTCGATTCACCAGGATTTAAATACATACATACAAGACAACAACGAGCAGCGTTCAGATTGTTCATCATTGGGAATCGCTGCATTGCGCTGGCTGCTTGTACTAAAACGCACTCGTCGGAATCACATGTATTATCGTAGCCGCTGGTTGTAATTCTGCGACCATACATCATTTATCTGGAAATACAGTAGTCGCTGGCTACACCAGACCGGATAAAAGTCATTATTTTCGTTTTAAAGTTAAGTGCTGCATTTCTCACATACATACTCGTACGCTGGGTGTGTATGTAATTTCGTTCGTCACTTGCCCTGATCTATGTACGCACACCGTTATCTTCAATAACGGCACACACATCTACTTACGTACGCACATAAGTACATAGTAAACCGTTATTCCTTTTGCTCTTTGGTCGTTGCGTGCAGCAGCTGCGCAGCTCAAATTTACAGTTGCTCGGCACTCGGTATCATAAAGCTACTCCACGATTCTCTCTCTGCCACTTTTTGAACTAACATTTCGGCGATCTCTTGGTGGCCGTTGCTGAAAAGCAATTAGCATTTTGCAGATTCTCATGTCATTTTCTTTCGTAGGCGTGAGCAATTCTCGTACTTGCTAGAAATTTACTCAGTTCGTAATTCGCTCATATCAACATTTGGTTGGCAAATCTCGGTCTGTAACTACATTGTGTGACAACAGGCATAACAGCGCACTACCTTTACGTACTTGCAGTAAGTTCAATAGCTAAGTCAACTTGCCAAACGCGAATAGTTCTCAGTTTGAACATGGGTGGTTCAAGAAAGCGCGGGTCTCAGCAGTCGTCAACGCTAGATGACGGAATCGACGCAATTGTTGCAAATGAGCAGCTCGAACAAGCTAAAGCGGATATTTCGGGGATTAAAAAATAAAAAATTACAGTGTCGCTTGGATATTTTAAACGATTACATTGAAAAGGCTTTCGATCTTCAACAACAAGTGGAACGCACAAGTCTACATTTGGCATCTCGCGAAGAGCTCGAGGAATTATGCGTTTCAGCAAAAACTTGCATGATGTCAGCTAAAACTCGTCCTCAAGCTCAAAGTACAAGCAGACACTTGCCTCAAATGAAACTTCCGAAATTTGGAGGCAATTGTGCAGACTTCAAAAATGTTATAGGTTTATTGAAAAGTCTTATCGACATGACCTCACTTTATCCAACATTGAGAAATTCAATCACCTCTTGTCGTGTTTGGAAAAGGAGGCTCTCGGTACAGTGACGGTTTACCAGGTCACTGACAGCAATTACCCTAAAGCATTAGCTGCTCTGAATCGCGTTTACGATAATCCGTGTCTTATATTTTTTGAAAGTATTGCTCGTCTTTTTGATATTTCCGTCATTCAGAGTCCTTCCGCATCAGCATTGCGATCATTAATTGATATGGTTAAGGGAATTTACGAGTCATTGCTCTCAATGGGCGATAACACCAAAATCGCAAATGCAATAATTATACATATTGTTATGTCCTAGGTAGACAGAAAGACTCGCTCTCGTTGGGAAGAACAAATGGATTATCAAACCATTCCAACATGGAAGGATTGTGAGGACGCAATGAACAAGCGATATCAGCATCTCGCTGCTGATGAAGCTACATTAGGTCGCTCAAAATCGCTAAAATCTGGTGCTCAACGGAACACAGGAAAAACTTCGTTGTCTGTGGCCCAAACTGCTGAGCCACCAAATCACAAATGCGTATTCTGCAAGTCGAATGAACATTTTATTCAAGCTTGCACCTTGTTTGCTAATGCATCGGTCGAATCTCGATTCAAGTTTGCTAAAGGTATCCCGTTGTGTATCAACTGCCTTAGAAAGGGTGTGAGTAATGGTTATTTCTCACATTCAGAAGGGCATGGAGCGAAAGAGGAAATGTAGATTTCGAAAGGGGAAGTGCGGCGAATTCGCTGCATGAAGGGGAATCAAGGCGGATTCAGGGAAAGGGGAAATGAATGGGAGCCCATGGGAGTAGCAGCACGACAGACGGCGGATGCGCAGCAAGTAAACGGAAGGATCTGTTAAGTTTGGAGCAAAGGCTTGTTGTCGAAGTCGCTCCAATTGGCTGAGGGGGCGATATCGCTGGCAATTCAAAAGAGCGCTGTTGCTAGGGAGGGCTATATAAGAGCTTTATAAGGGGTCGCTGACGGCATAGAAGGAGGTCAATGTGAATCGGGATCTAAGCGAGTGCGGAACGAATCGTAAAAGTACAAGTGCGCCGAAACGGAGTATCCCAGAATACTACAGTGCGGAATCCTTGAAAAGGACACGGAACAGTCCTCGTGGAAGGACTTGAACCAGATTCAGGATATCCTGGCGGAAGGATATCGACTATCATCGAGAAAGGTAGCTGTGCGTACGTAGAGCCTGTGTGTCGAACGCAGATTCGACGTTATGGGCTGTCATACTAGCCAGCGCTTCCTTTGAGTCCTTGTAGGACGATAGAAGACAGTACGTGGGAGTTGTGCGGAGCAGACGAACCTGCGAGTCAAGCGATTGCTTGGACGTGCACGGCGTCTCTTTGGCCAACGAAACCCTGCGAACACGGCGGTGAGCCGGATAGGAGGCGTACCTTGCGATTTGGCAAGGATACCTCAGATAGGTTTATGCGAATGTACCCTATTTATAAGTGAAACATCAAAGTGAACCACGTTGCTGGTGAATAATAGAATAAAGAATTCCCTGTGTTGTTATTGCAAGTCCAATATAA
Organism: Lordiphosa magnipectinata; assembly: GCA_037044535.1. Lineage (NCBI taxonomy): Eukaryota > Metazoa > Arthropoda > Insecta > Diptera > Drosophilidae > Lordiphosa > Lordiphosa magnipectinata. Next base: position 38,215 of record JBAMBO010003715.1, read on the forward strand.
ATTTGTTGGAACGATCCTCGGTTACCCTGAGCATAGCCTGCATTGGTTTTCGGATCAAAAAGGACTCGGTACAACTAGCGCCCAACGTGGTCTTGTCAATAACAATACAAAAATATTCAAATAAAAAGTGCCAAAATGGGGAGAGCATGGATTTGGGGAAGAACAATTTGGAGAATGGATCATAGTCAACGAAACATGCCCGGAATGGAAAGACAAGATAAAAGCCATGGCGGAAATATATGGTAAGTCACCATTACCAAAAGCTGTACAATCATTGCTACCATCTAGAAGAATTGTCAATCACATACATGTCAGGAGTAAAGAAATCAGGTGAAGAGGCCAAGCAGGAGAAAACAGCAACAGCAACCAAAAAACCAAACATTAACACAAATGAATGCGCAAAAGTAGCCAAACAAGTCAGGGAATGGGCATTCAGGTTCGACGGAAATGCGAAACCGTTAGAGTTTTTAGAACAGGTCGAATGGTCAGCAAAAATGTACGGTCTTCATCTAGATATGATCCCACAAGCCATGCCGGAATTATTTAAGGACAAGGCCTTAAACTGGTATCTAGCAAACAACAAGCAATAGACGAAGTGGGAAGAGTTTGGAGAAAGCTTTAACGTATATTTTTTTCCTAGGGGCTATTTTAGCAAACTAGCTGAAAGGGTTCGCCAAAGAAAGCAACACTGGAACGAAGCATTCAAAGACTATATGTTAGAAATGCAAACATTAATGAGGCCATTACAGTGTACAGAAGTCGAGCAATTGGAAATAATTGGAGAAAATTGCACATCGAAGCATTGGAAAGGGATCGGGAAACATTCAAACAAGAGAGCCAAGCAGAAAGGAACAAATCAATGCCTATGGCCGCACCGTGGACGCCAGTAGGAGAAGACATATGCAGAAGGTGCCAAGAGCAAGACAGGCATATGACTCACCGAGGCTCACAAGCACAACAAAGAACAGGACTGGCAAATTATGGAAACGTGATTTTCGTTAAAAGCCCAGCACAGGCATGCCGCAGATGCAGACATTGGGCACGTGAATGCTCGAACCGTCGACTGATATTCTGCTGGCAATGTGGTCGTGTGGGGGTAAGAACATGGGAGTGCTGCAGGCAGTCGGGAAATGCACAGTGACCTCAGCCTCCAAGGGGCGAGCAGAGGTCGCCAGAATCTGCCTCGCAAAATTAGTGGGAAGTCTGCAAGAAGAGAAAAACCAATTGTCGGCATGGGTGTTGATTGGAGAAGAGAAAATAAAGGCCACAATCGACACAGGGGCTCCCGAAAGTTTCACGAGCCAGGAATTATGCTACAAATTAAAGGAAGTGGGCACAAGAAAACTCACAAAGAAACAAGTAAGTTTGGCAGATGGCAGGAACGCGGAAATAGGTACACAACTGTGCGTACAAGTAGTATTCGGCGATCAATGTACAACCATAGACTTGATGATACTACCGAGATCATCTTGTGCTAGGTTGGAACTTCTTACAAAGAGTAGGGGCAGAGCTGACATTCGCGGGACATAAAGTGGTCATACCGGCCGGAGCCGCAGGAATGGATGGTTGGAGGAAAAATTGTCAGTCACAGTTGAAATGGGAGTCAAAGAAGAACACAACGAAGTTATTGAGCAATTCCTTGAGCAAGAGTTGGCAGAATTGGCAGAGTTAAAAGGACCATCAAATATAGCAGTGAGTAGGATCACCATGAAGGACGATCGACCAGTCAAACAAAGATACTACCCCAAGAATGCAAAATTGCAGGAAGAAATCAACAAAAAGGTAGACGAGTTACTGGAAATGGAATGCATTGAGCCGTCTAATAGTCCATATAGATCACCTGTGGTCATGGTGAAGAAAAAGAAAACGGGAAAATGGAGATTCTGCGTAGATTTCAGGACAGTCAACGAAAAATCGATAAAGGATGCATACCCTATGCCAAGGATCAACTTCATACTGGATCAGCTGAAGGAAGCGTGTTACATAAGTAGTTTGGACTTAAAGGATGGATACTGGCAGATACCGCTGGAAGAAAGCAGTCGACCAATCAGGGCATTTACTGTTCCAGGGAAGAGATTATTCCAATGGAAGGTTATGCCATTCGGGTGACATTCGGCGTAAGCCACATTTCAGAGAGCACTCGACCAAGTGATCGGCCCAGATATGATGCCAAACGCGTTTGCCCACCAGGATGACATAATAGTGATAGTGATAAAGGAGGTTTTCCGACGGTTAAAGAAGGCAAATCTGCGGATAAATGCGGATAAATGTCAATTCTTCAGAAAAGAATTACAGTACCTTGGCCATCGGATAACAGGAATGGGCATATGTACGGATCCAGAAAAGGTGGCAGCGATTGCGGAACTAAAACCAGGAACTACGACAATATTTAGTGGTCGCATCGTGGTACAAAAGATTTGTCCCAGACTTCGCAACAATGGTACAACCATTACATTCGTTGTAGATGGGCATTGGCGCTACAGCAATTTGACTCCGAAATTGCAGATCGAAAAGGCCAATTAAACGTCGTGGCAGATGCACTATTAAGACAACTGGTAGAAACCTGCAGAAGGGCCAAGGAAAAGGGAATTGCAGAAGTACACAAGGAATACAAAATTGAATGAGAATGGATAAAAGAAATGACGAAGAAGGTACTAAATAATCCACAAAAATTTCCAGACTATTTGGCAGAAGGTGGAGAATTGTACCGTCATATCCCTCATAGGGCAGGGAACGAAGATGTAGTTTCGTGGAAATTATGTGTTCCTACAGGGTCTAGAGGAAGAGTACTAGGAGAAAACCATGACTCAGCGTCAGCGGGGTACACCGGATCAAGAAGAACCATCGCGAGAATAGCATCAAGGTATTATTGGCTAGGAATGCATAGAGACGTACGAAGGTACGTGAACAGGTACGAAATGTGCCAAAAGTATAAGCCAAGCCAACTACAAGCTGCAGGCAAAATGCTCACACAGGTCCCCGAGGAACCATGGGTGACTGTATGCGCAGATTTTGTCGGCACTCTACCACGAACTAAGCATGGAAATACCATGCTTTTAGTCCTCATAGATCGGTTTTCAAAAGGGACAGAACTAATCCTGATGAGAAAAGCAACAGCGGAGTCGTTAAAAAATGCGTTCAGAGAAAGAATCTTGTCAAGATTTGGGGTTCCAAAGATCGTAATCACGGACAATGGGGTCCAGTTTACAAGACGGATTTTTAAACGAATTTTGGAGGACATAGATGCCAAACAGCAGTTCACAGCTCCATACACTCCACAAGAAAATCCAACTGAACGAGGAAATTGGACCGTGAAGACAATGATTGCACTATTCGCAGGAGAAGAACAAAGAAAATGGGACGAAAAGTGGCCAGAAATAATGTTATCCGTAAGCTCGAGCGTAACAGAGTCTACGGGATATTCGCCGACCTTCATTACACAGGGAAGAGAGCCAAGACTTCCGAAAGCCTTATATGACGAGGTGACGCTAGGAATCGGACAAGAACCACAAAATCCGAATGAATATGCTACAAAACTGCGAGAATTATTCGAGGTAATTAGAAGGAACCTAGAAAGAGCGGCCCAAGATCAAGCGAGATATTACAATCTGAAACGTCGACCGTGGAAACCGGAGATAGGACAAATAGTATGAGCTAAAGAGCATAACTTGTCAAAAGCAGTGGAAGGGTTTGCTGCAAAATTGCCACCCAGATGCGGAGGACCGTACGTGATTGTTGGGTTCAAATCTCCAGTAATCTGCAAGTTAAGACACAAGAGGGACCAGAGAGAACGTACAGCTCATGTAAGTGAGTTAAAACCACAGGTCGTGGAGTGTCAAAAAGTAACGCCCATGGTTATGAATGCGAGAGAAACTGATGATTTTCAGTGAACGCAGGAAAAACTGATGATTTTCAGTGAATGCGGCAAAAACTGAAGATTTTCAGTTGAATGCGAAAGAAACTGATGATTTTCAGTTGAATGCGAGGGAAACTGATGATTTTCAGTTAAAAAAATGGAGAAAACTGATGATTTTAAGTCAGATAAAGAAAACCGATAGCTCTCAGTCTGGATGTTCAGCCTGAAATATAAAAATTTTACATCGTAGAGAAAAAGTCCACCCTAACAAAACATATACCCCTGGTAGTTGCTATGCAGCGAAACACGGCGAATTGGCGCAAGTAGGGGAAAATAAAGGCGAATGGGAGGGAAAGAGACAGGTGGAGGGGGACGACGATGTAGCGAACTCCAGTTAGGATTGCTCTCTGGCCAAAATTCCATGATGGCCGTCGTGATCCTAACGGGGTTCGCCAAAGCTGCGAGGCCCTATAAAGGAGACCTCAAACGGTGCGGACGGCAATAGTAGAAGAATAACGATGGTAGCGTCAACAGCAGCAAACAGCAGACCCGCGTCAAGAAACGTGGCGAGGAGAGGGCGAGGACGCCGCACAACGCCGAGAGGGCAGCCTAGATTGGCCGACGGCAGGCGGCGGTTGCCGTTCGCTGGCATGGGCCGAAGGGTCCAAAGGCGCAGCACACCGTCGAGAGGAGTACGGGCAGGAGTGCCACACCGGTGCTGCAACTATTGGCATACCCATTGGTGTCGCCAATCCCGTCGCCTCAACCGCTCGGGAATTGGAGCTCCACGACGGATGAAAGCGGCGTGGAGAGCGTCGATTGGGAACGGGAGTTCGGAGTGGTGGAGCCCATGGTCGACGTTAGGGACATGGCAAGGGCTAATGGGTCGCCATACCGGCCCATTAGGAGCGCATCCCCACCCCCAGTCTGGAGACCGGCCCGTCTACCAACACCGAGGCCGGACCCCGAGATAATAATATTATCGTCGGAAGAGGAAGAGACGCCGGAGAAGGACCCTTAGACGCCACCAACAAGGTCGCAGTGGCACCAGACCTGGGTGAGCAAAGGGAGGAGAGTCCATCAGGTCCCAACGGTGGTCACGTGGAGCGAGGAGGGCAGTAACGAGCGGGACCCGCGGACTACCCGAGGCCAGCGTGAGGGCCCGCGCAGCGGTCATGCCCTCAGGAAGAACAGCCAAGGCACGTGGCCGCGTGAGGCGCTCATGCTGCTACTGGCCCGGAAGGATGAGCCACATCGGAGATGGGTCACATATTGTGGATAGGGGCCACAAGATACCGGCTAAAGGTGCGCGGGGGTAAGGGGGAGGTGTGGATGGACACCACACCTCATTAAAAAAAAAAACCTAAAAAAAAAAAAGGAATTAATAAACAAGAACATAATGGGCAATTAACGTCTTTAATGAGGGGACAAACGCACTGACACGAACACGCACGGTGGACACACAAGGGCTTAACCGGGAGGTGGGGCACATTAAGGGGGAACAAAACCTGGATAAAGATGATCGCGATCATTGAGTATCCACTAAACACACACAGGGGTCGAATTGGGGGAAGTATTAATATCACAAATCACAAATAAACACAATAAAATAATTTAAACAAAAAAAAAACAACAAAAGCAGGCGTTGCGCGGGGGAAAACGTTGAGGCAGGGCAAGGGCAGACAGGCATGCCAGCACACAGGCATGGCCATACAGGGGCATCGGCAGCGCAGTCGCAGTCCGCAGAAGCGTCAGGTGATGCTTGAGGGAAAGGAGAAAGGGGTTAGAGCTGGCATATAAGCAAGATAAAAGAAAATAAAGAAAGCCTTACCTGAGAGAAATATTACCCATGTGCGTTAGGGAATGGGAGATCGTCGATTGGCATGTGGCCGATTAATATCGATATAAGGAACGATGTCGGGTAACGATGGTTACTTGGTATCGTTGCAATTGGGATGGGATGAAGGCCGATAGGTGATCGATCGATTGATCAAGGGGGCATCGATTATATTCAGGGCGGGAAATTCGAAAATTGGATACACAGGTAGACGAAAATGGGACATTTCCGCTTCCCGAAGAAAGGGGGGAGAAGGGGGGGAGTGTGAGGAATGGTTATTCCTCACAGACAGAAGGGCCTGGAGTGAAAGGGGAAATGTAGACTTCGAAAGGGGAAGTGCTGCGAGTTCGCTGCATGAAGGGGAATCAAGTCGGATTCAGGGGAAAGGGGAAATGAATGGGAGTCCATGGGAGTAGCAGCACGACAGACGGCGGATGCGCAGCAAGTAAACGGCAGGATCTGTTAAGTTTGGAGCAAAGGCTAGTTGTCGCAGTCGCTCCAATTGGCTGAGGGGGCGATATCGCTGGCAATTCAAAAGAGCGCTGTTTCTAGGGAGGGCTATATAAGGGCTTTATAAGGGGTCGCTGACGGCATAGAAGGAGGTCAATGTGAATCGGGATCTAAGCGAGTGCGGAACGAATCGTAAAAGTACAAGTGCGGCGAAACGGAGTATCCCAGAATACTACAGACGGGAAATCGAGTGCGGAATCCTTGAAAATGCATCCTTCGAATCCTTGTAGGACGATAGAAAGGCAGTACGTGGGAGCTGTGCGGAGTAGACGAACCTGCGTGTCAAGCGATTGCTTGGACGTGCATGGCGTGTGTTTGGCCAACGAAACCCTGCGAACACGGCGGTGAGCCAGATAGGAGGCGTACCTTGCGATTTGGCAAGGATACCTCAGATAGGTTTATGCGAATGTACCCTATTTATAAGTGAAACATCAAAGTGAACAATAAAGTCAACCACGTCGCTGGTGAATAGTAGAATAAGGAATTCCCTGTGTTGTTATTGCAAGTCCAATATAAATTTGTTGGAACGATCCTCGATTACCCTGAGCATAGCCTGCATTGGTTTTCGGGTCAAAAAGGACTCGTTACAATGGGCATAGCGTATCTGCGTGTAAGGCTGCTCAATATAGAGTTTGCTCGAAGCCTCATCACACTCTTCTTCATCGATACAGCGCGAATTCAGCTACAAACGCTTCCGTTAGACCACAACCAGTTCAACAATCTTTGAAAGCGTCATCTGTCAATCAAACTCGGACAGATAAGACGAGTCAAGTTGTTCTAGCCACTGCACTCGTTGACATCAGTGGTCAAGCTGGCCAAAAGCAGATAGCTAGAGTGTTGTTAGACTCAGTTTCACTTTTGAACTTCATAACAGAAGAGTTGGCGAAAAGCTTGCAGTTAAAAAGATATCGACACGATATAAATTTGTTAGGCATTGGCAAATCTCAGTTGTCAGCTCGCCACGCGGTTCAAACAACCGTTAGTTCACGGTGTGAACCCTTTGAAATGGTTGTTGATTTAATCGTTCTCAAATCGATATCCTCGTACCATCCAGAAAAAACGGTTACTATCGTAGACTGGAACATTCCGGATGATGTTGTTCTTGCAGACCCACTATTCCACAAGCCACAGCGTGTGGACATGCTGCTCGGAGCCGACACTTTCTTCGATTTGCTTAAACTAGGACAAATCAAACATTTCAGTTTTGGTCCTACCTTACAAAATACTGTGTTTGGGTGGATAGTGTCTGGTCGTTGCAAGACAACTCAGCCACAATTAGTCGAAGCATGTTCCATGCTGAGCATGGTTCAAGATTCTTGCCCCTTGGATTCGTTGGTTCGTAAGTTCTGGGAAGTAGAAAAAGTGCCTGAAATGTCCAAATCGCAGCTCTACACTCCAGAAGAAGCGTTGTGCGAAAAGTCCTTTGTAGATACTGTAGTTCGCTTGCCTTCAGGCCGATTCAGTGTCAGTTTGCCATTTAAGTCCAGCCCTAGCTGCCTTGGTCGATCATACGACACCGCGAAGAGGCGGTTCTTGTCTTTGGAGAGGCGAATGAATGCCAATACAGATCTCCAATCTATGTACATAGATTTTATGAAGGAGTATTTGGCGCTAGGACATATGACGGCAACTGATAATGTTGTACCTTCAAAACCGCATTACTTCATCCCTTATCAATGCGTAGTCAGGCTCCAAAGCTCAGATGTGTGTTCGATGAATCTAGTAGGACTACTTCGCAATTATCGCTAAACGATTTATTGTTAGTTGGGCCAACAATCCAGCCATGCCTTCATGCCATTCTCTTGAAGTTTCGCCTTCATCATTATGCTATGACTGCGGACATTACTAAAATGTATCGGCAAGTCGTAGTAAACGAAGCTCAACGTGAACTTCAGTTGATTTTTTGGTGTGAGCGTAGTACTGAACCATTACAAATCTATCGCTTGAACACAGTCACTTATGGCACTGCAAGCGCGGCTAATGGCTATTCACTGTCTTCAACAGCTGAGCGAGGTTTACGCAGTGTTCACTTCAGGCTCTAAATTGCTCGCCGATTTTTACGTTGATGACCTCGTGTCTGGTGCGGACTCTATTGAAGACCTCAAGTCACTGCGAGAAGAAGTTATCCACATATTAGAGTCTGCTGGGTTCGCTCTCGCCAAATGGGCAACAAATTGTGATCTAAGCGATAATCAAAATGGCAATACAGATGTCTCACTTGGAGACACAGCAGATACGAAAACTTTGGGACTCACTTGGAGCCCAAAGCAAGATGTATTCAGATTTCGTACTCAGGAACTATGTCAGGATAACCCACCCACGAAGCGGTCTATTCTTTCATTCACTGCTCGCTTGTTCGATCCCCTCGGGCTTCTTTGCCCAATTATTACGCTCTCCAAAATTCTCATCCAAGAGATTTGGCTTCTCAAACTTGATTGGGACGACCAAATACAATTCGGTACAATTCGGAGCGGTACGTACCAAGTGCACGGATTCACAGACGCGTCTATAGATGCATTTGGTTTTTGTCTGTACGTCCGATCTGTGAACCCAGAAGGCGTCGTCGTCAACTTGCTAACAGCTAAATCTCGGGTAACGCCTTTAAAAACTAAAACGGTGCCGAAATTGGAATTGCGCGCCAAACTCTGGAGTGACATGCGCAAATTAATTGATTTTAAAGTCGAACATGTTTTTATGTGGTCTGACTCCTAAGTGGTGTTGCATTGGTTGCAAACACACCCATCGAAACTCAAAACCTTTGTAGCCAATAGGGTGGCAGACATCCAAGAGCTCTCATCGGATGCTGTTTGGATACATGTGTTAACTGACGTCAATCCTGCTGACCTGCCTTCGTGAGGTTGCACCGTCAAAGAATTGAACAAGTCGCTCTAGTTCAATGGCCCTCCTTTTTTGCTGCTTGATCAAAATCAGTGGCCAAAAATCTCTCACTTACAGGCATCGAGTCCAGTAGCTCTAGCAGAGAATCGAAACACTCCAACTGCGCACATTGTTGTGATTTGCAACCCTAACCCAATTCTTAAGGTTGTTGACGATTTTTCATCGTATTTGAAAATCATACGTATCGTAGCGTATATTTCTCGCTTTGTCGATGGTCGGGAGTCCGCTTGCTGGACGTACTCTGTTCCTACTGCCTCGGAACTAGCTGCTTCGTTTTTAACTATAATTCAAGTTGTGCAACGTGATGCGTTCACAAATGAGTTCGATCGCTTAAGCAAGTCATTGGTCTTGCAACCATCCCACGAAAAATTTAATCCTTTCGTTTGTACTGAGTAAATTGGCAAACGCAAATTGTCCTTATTAAGAGTAGGAGGTCGCTTATTACAAACCCCTTTAGAGCATAATGCCAAGTTCCCTTTACTTATGCCCAAGAGCAACAGATTTGAAATTGTACATTCAGCACTTGCATCGCACTAATTGCCACGCTGGTCCGCGTGCTCTGGTCGGTCTACTTCGACAATCGATTTGGCTCATAAACGCCCATCGCGAATGCAGTGCTGTAGTTCGCCAATGCGTACATTGTTTCCGCTATAAGCCCAGACTGTTATCACAAATCATGGGTAATCTGCCTGTGGATCGTTTACAAGGCAGTCGACCATTCAGGGTTAGCGGAGTCGATCTGTTTGGTCCAATTAAGTTTCATTGGGAATTCGTGGTAAAGCTCCTCTCAAAATGTACTGCGCAGTCTTCGTCTGTTTCGCGTGGAAGGCTGTCCATTTGGAACTTATTAAAGATCTTACTTCAAATTCGTTCCTTTTATGTCCCACTAGATTTCTTGGACGTCGTGGACCGCTCGAAAAACTTTATTGTGACAACGCCACAAATTTTGTGGGTTCCGCACGTATGCTCCAGGATATCGCCAATCATTTCGAGACCAACAAGGATGCACTTATGGCTTTCAGTGCACCTCGCCAGTTCGAATTCGTCCTTATTCCACCACGCGTGCCTCATTTTGGAGGCCTGTGGGAGGCTGCCGCTAAGTCAGCGAAGCACCTTCTTATCAAGTCTGTTGGAAACGCGCTATTGAAGGAAGACGAGCTGCAGACAGTTTAAGTGGAAGTGGAAGTAGTGCTAAGCTCGTGGCCTATCGCGGCCGATAGCAATAGCCCTAGCGATGGTGAGGCGGCTATCACCCCAGCCCACTTTCTTGTGGGCACCACCCTCTCAACACTGCCTCCTGCAGCTGATTCGTCGAGATCAGATGACAATCTCACCTGTCTGCAGCGTCTCAGCTATAAAACAGCGGTTTTGGCGCGATTGGTCTCGCGACTATCTTTTAGCCCTGCAACAGCGGGTCAAGTGGACTAAGGAGTCGTCCAACATCAAAGAAGGAGCCATAGTCGTCATCAGAGAAGACAATCTGCCACCACAGATGTGGCTACTCGGCGTTGTGGTAGGAACCATTTCTGGCACAGATGGCAAGGTGCGAGTCGCTACCGTTAAAACCAAGTCTGGTATTTTCAAACGCGCGATTCATCATCTTGCACCTTTACCTACGTTTTGAAGACCTGCGGCTCTTCAACGCGGCCGATGTTTGGTCTTTTCAGCCTATATTAATATTATTTAACTATTGCAAAGGGTTGCTATGTGCATGTCCAACACCTAGCTGTGAGACGGGACATAGCGCGCTAAATGGCAAATCAAATTATCCCCACCGTGTCAGCACATAACAGCTCCAGATCTCGCTCTGTAAACTCTCTGCTCTCATGCGGTGAATTAGCATTGTAAAAGAGCAATGAAAAAATTAAAGCCAGTATAAAAATTGAGTTCGTTGAGTCAAGTTCTTTGCAGGTTCGCGAAGTTGCGCTCGTTAATTAATATCAAAATACTTTAAACAATTACATTGCTATTGGAGCAAACAATCTTAAAAGAACTCCTTTCTACCCCGATAAGTTGAGGGATTTTACAAATCAAGTCCTCACACTCCCCCCTTTCTTTGGTAAACCAAAAAGTACGCTCCCCTTAAATTCAAATTTCCGTTGAATTTCATAATTTTAGTTTCCCACTCGTTCCTTGACGTTTCCGCTGCGGCTGCTCTGTCGGACCGCTGTGCAACTCCCCAGTGGAGTGCTGCCTTAGCAGGGGCGGCCCTGTCCCTTCGCCTGGACATGACTGCTGCCACAAAAAGATCGGCCTCCAGCCTGGTTGCTGCTACTCCCCGCCTTTTTCCAAACCTGGCGGTGCATGCGGCTGTGCCTGCGGTGCAGGCGTATCTGGCTGTTGGGGTTGTCGCTGTTGCTGCGGCAAGGGCGAGGCTTGAGCCAGTGCTTCTGGCCACTGCCAGGGTCCTCGCTCTGCATCCACTCCGATGGACACCAGCCTAGGGAGGCTCAGAGGGATCTCCTCGATAAGGACCCCGGCCCCCGGGCCTGGTACCACCACAGCTTCTCGCCAAGTCAGCACCAGAGCGGCCTGATGCTCCCAGTGGTCGCCCCGAAACACAGAGCGCTTGATGCGGCTCACTACCAGCCCTCCCTCCGCAAACGGGGCCCTCGGCTGCTCCTCCTCGTCGTCGTATATCTCTATCACTTCGGGATCGATCCTTGGTGGTGGACGGGCAGCCCCATATGTGGCCGCGTTCTCTACCTCCGCCGGTCGCAGCCGTAAGGGGGGTAACGACCGGACTAGTCGCTGGACCCACGGCTCGAAGAGTCGCTGGATACTGCTGCCACCCGTGCCATGGTTTCGGTTGCAGGTCCGCCTGCCTGCCCCTCCGACGTCACTCCTGCCTCCGTCTCCTGCTTCGCCCGTGGCGTGGAGCACTCCGACGTGGAACACGACGTCTCGCCCAGGGTCAAGGAGGCTTGGTCACCGTCGACGCGCTCGACCTTATTGGCGATGCGTCGAGGACCAACAAGTCCACCCGTCGACTTCGCAATAGTGGTCGCCTGAATTTCCTGCTCCTTCGGTGAGTTCGGCCGGCGCCGTTGTTTTGAAAGGGTCTGCAGTCCCACCCCGTTCTAGGTACTCAAACGGGCACGCACTCCCGCTGCCCTATTGGGCAACCGCCGCCTCTAGCCTGCCTCGCCAGTTATCTCACTGGCCCGGCTGCTGGGACCGGCTGGCTCTGCCTCTTTTCTGCCTCTTGCCATTTTTTCGAATGTCAAACCCTTGAACCTGGCCGCTGCCGCTGTAGCTGGCTGTCAGCAATTCATTTTGTATAGCTGACCGGCGGAGCTCAGGACCAGGATCTTGCGACCACCTGACTCGCTCGCACCTGCCCCCATATGCCCTGTCTCCCTTGCTCCTTTTCAGCTGGCTATTTCTTCCAGCTGGATTTTCAATACTGTTTAACCATTTTAGTGCCATATGGTCGGTGACGACAGTAAAATGGTATCCTTCCAAATACGGTTTCAGTTTTCTTATGGCCCAAACTATCGCCAAACATTCCTTCTCAGTAGCTGAATAATTTCTCTCTGCTCCGTTAAAGGCTCTGCTTGCATATGAAATAACTCGATCGCCTTTCTCCCCTATTTGCGTGAGAATGGCCCCGATTCCATAGTCGCTGGCATCCGTTTAAAGAAAAAACGGTCGTTCAAAATCGGGACAAGTGAGAACCTGATCCGATATGAGCTTTTCTTTCACTCTCTCGAATGCAAGTTGTCCTTCTGGGGTCCAATCCCACTTTGTGCCCTTTTTTAGCAACGCACTCAGCAAATGAACCATGGTCGCAAAACCTGGTACAAATCGTCTATTTCAAGACGCCACTCCCATGTATTGCCGCAGTTCCTTTACATTTGTTGGCGGTTTTAGCTCTGCTATAGCCGCTACCTTGTCGGGATCGGTACGTATGCCCTGATCAGTCACCAAATGTCCCAAACATTAAAGCTCTTTTTTAAAGAACTCTCACTTTTCTGTGTTAATCCTCAAACTTGCTGCCCGAAGTCGCCGAAATACCTCTTTCAGATTGGCCATATGCTCCTCCAGCGTTTTGCCAATACCGATAATATCGTCCAGGTAAGCAAATGCCTTTGGCATCATTTCTGAACCTATTACCTTGTCTAATGCCCTCTGAAATGTGGCTGGTGTAGACGTGAGACCGAATGGCATTACCCGCCATTGAAATAGTCCTCGGCCTGGCACCGTAAATGCTGTTAATGGTCGGCTTTCTGCCTCCATAGGAATTTGCCAATGCCCATCTTTGAGATCTAGGCTACTAATAAACTTCGCCTCTCTCAACTGGTCTAGGATATGGTTAATCCTGGGCAGATAAGCTTCCTTTATGGTACGCGCATTCATATCCCTAAAATTCATACATAGCCTCAATTGCCTGTTTTCTTTTTAACCATCACTATAGAGGCACTGTGTGGGCTGTTTGATGGCTCAATGCCGCCTTTCGCCAACAGTTCGTCCACCTGCGTATTTATTTCTACCTACGATGCGGTGTACTGCCACCTTAGACGTTCCGGCCATTCCCGTGAGAGTGGCAAACTCTTCCTTTAAAAATTGTTCAATTCTCTCCTTATCTGAAGGGGTCTCCTCGGATTCATTGTTCCTGCCCTACGACCCTGTTTCCACTGCGACTGTTAATTTTTCCTCTAACCAGCCGATTCTAGTCCCACGCTGTGGAATTTTTGACATGTCCTCCGCACGATGATTCCACACCCATTCCTACCAGGAAATCCCATCCTGGCACCAGGGAATCTATAATTCCTGGCATTACTAGAAGGGATACTCGTTTCCGTTTGTTACCAAAGGCTATCCTGACCTCGAGCGATTCGAAAATGTCGCTTTTTCTACCATCTGCTAATTTCACTTGTTTCTTGTTTCCATTCATTTTCCTGCTTCTCCCAATACTTGTGCTAACGACTAGCTGATGTAGCACGCCGTTTCTGCACTCTCATGACCAATGTCCTAACTGTCCACAACGTCGGCAGGCTTGTGCTGGGCTTGGCACAAAAGTGTTCGCACTGTTTACATTTCTTGGGGCCGGTTGTGGTTCTGCCTGGCTCCCTTCCATACAACGCCGGCATGCTTCCACTCTCCCAGGCGAGAAATTTGTACCCGTGCCACTATTGTGTCGACCCGGTCTGTTTTCGTCCCAAAAATTTTTCTTATCGCTTTCTAGGGTCTCTAAATCGTCCGCTAACTCCATTAATTCATCCAATGTGGAGCATTTGTATGGTCGGACAAACATTCGGAGTGCTGGCGTGCTGTTATCATGTATGATTTGGATCTGATTCGCTTGTTCCATATCTAACAAGTTCCTCTTTTTGGAGGTTATAAACCCATGCCCGAACCAAAGTTTTTTTTATTTTTTTTTTTTCCTACTTCACCTTTCGTCACTATTTTTCAAATACCAAAACCACGTTGGGCGCCAGTTGTAACGAACCTATTTTTGCTGCTGGCTTGCGCTCTTTGCAGTCGTGGCTCGCTCCAACAAATTTATTTCGCGGAGTTGGTGTTGGAAATGGCAAGACGGGTTGAGATTCGGTTTTCTTGCCTGTTTATTGGCCTTAAAATGCTAAATGCTACAATGGTTTCCCTTACTGGGCTTACTGTTAGATGTACTTATGTTCTATCGCTAGCGCTAGGTGGCTTAAGTCGAGACTTAAGTTACTCCTTTCACTTCTCCGCTTTATGTCTCAGACAACGCTGGCACAACGATTCGCCCGCACACGCTTGCCGTTTGCAAAGCACGCCGGCTCTCGTTTTACCGCACAGCTACAGTCTTGAAACCCGCTGGTTTTCTCAGGCAACTCAACGTCCTACTCCTTCTCGCTGGAACCACGATTTCGTCAGACCCACTATCCGATATCGCTCAGTTACGCCGACACTCGCTTGACTCGCACAGCTCGATGGCTTGAACTACGTTTTTCCTTCGCACTCACTCTGCCTTTCTCCCTCGACGATCCTTGGCTTCCGTTTCGGGGCTCTTCCTCGATGTTAAGCTGCTCCAATCACTCGCGTTGGTACTCGCACTCGCTCGAAATCGCGCACTGGGACTTGGCACTCGCTTTAATTGACTCGCACTTAGACTTGCAATCGACTGACTTCAGCAATTCAGTGGATGAAGAGGAGAGTGTACAGCACCTCATCTGTCACTGTCCAACTCTCAGCAGAAGGCGACTCTCAGTTTTAGGAAGTCCTTTCCTAAACGATTTATCAGACTTTTCTGAAATAGGTGTTGCCCCTTTGCTAAAATTTGTGCTACTTTCTAAATAGTTTAACGGGACAGACCCTCCCTCTACGACCCCAGCGTAGAAAGGGTTATATGGTACCACAACGGGCCTTCAGTGGCCTTAGTGAAGAAATGGGATCTTCCCATTTCAACCATTGCAACCTAACCTAAGCTCGAAACTCGGAAACTATCCCGTTTTGCCGTAACCTGTTATTCTAGCTAATTTTTTGACATTTAGACATTTTTGACATTTTTTCATCATTAATAAATGTTGAAAAGTTCAATCATTTGATTTCTTGCCTTTCTGATGAAGTACTGGGAACTGTAAAAGCATTTCAAGTCGTAGATTGCAATTATGAAGAGGCGGTTCTAAGTTTGAAGTCTGTTTATGATAACAAATGCCTCATTTCTCAGTTGCTTGAGATTCCTCACATACCAAAACCTTCAGCCTCATGTCTTAGAGGTCTTATCGATAATATTTCGGCTTTATACTCATCTTTGGAGTCACAGGGTAGTGCTACAGAAATTGCTAATGCAATATTGATCCATTTAGCAATGTCTAAAGTAGAACACACAATCAAATCTCGCTTTGAAGAGCAACTTAACTATGATGAGTTGCCATCTTGGGCTGATTGTGCAGCCACCTTGAATCGACGCTATCAGCATTTGGCGGCTGAAGAGTCTACTAAGAGTATATCGAAACCCAACAGGAATTTAACAAAGGCAACACTAGAGCATCGTTTTCTTGTTCTAACAGCGAACAAAAGTCTGATCCTAAATGTTCCTATTGCTCAGGTGCGGATCATAGTCTTGTGAGTTGTCAGTCATTTGGCGCTCTTCCTGTTGCTCAGCGGTTCGACTTTGTCAAACAGCAGCGCATATGCATCAATTGCTTAAGGCCAGGACATACAGTGGCAAAATGTAAAGGAACAAAATGTCGAGTGTGTTCCAAACCTCATCATGCTCTGCTACACAGGTACGACGTGCAAAGGCCTCAAGCCACTGATCCTGCTTTACAGCAACAGTCTTATGTAAGTCATGTGTTGAGTATGGATCATGTAATCTTAGCTATTGCTGTTGTGAAGCTAAAAGATAGGTTTGGTCAACTTCAACCTGCTCGTGCAGTTCTATACTCTGGCTCTCAAATCAATTTTATATCAGAGGAATTGGCACAGCGGCACACAACAAAAGGTGCACACTTCGGTTCACGAACCAACGACCACACCTTCACCACAGATATTTGTATTTTGGATTCGATTTGAAAATATCAACCAGACCAGATAGATCACTCTTCGCAGTGGAATATACCAGCTAACATTGAACTTGCTGACCCCCTGTTCCATAAGCCTACTAAGGTGGATCTGTTCTTGGGAGCCGAAAACTTCTTTGAATTGTTATGTGTTGGCCAAATGAAGCTCAGTCCGATACACCCAACAATACAGAAAACTTTGTTAGGCTGGATAGTTTCCGTAAAATACTCTCAGGGCACATCACCTGAAGTCTTAGCATGCAATGTTTCGATTGATAGCGACAAAAGTTCTCTCGACAACTTGGTACAGTGATTCTGGGAATCGGAACAGATTCTAGAGAAGTCGAAGGCTGTATATTCAGCGGAACAACTTGAATGTGAACGCATCTTTAAGCAAACAGTACGAAGGGTGGATTCTGGAAGATTTTCAGGCAACTTGCCTTTCAAAATAAATCCAAAGGTACTTGGGCTGTACTTTGAGACAGCTAAACGTCGATTTTTAGCTTTGGAGCGGCGATTGTCAAGAGATGAAAAATTGCGAAAAATGTATAATGAGTTTATGCAAGAATATCGAGACCTTGGCCATATGACTTTGCTAGC
This sequence comes from Lordiphosa magnipectinata, assembly GCA_037044535.1. NCBI lineage: Eukaryota > Metazoa > Arthropoda > Insecta > Diptera > Drosophilidae > Lordiphosa > Lordiphosa magnipectinata. The sequence goes on from JBAMBO010003715.1 coordinate 55,406, forward strand.
TTCTATAACATTCCACATCAGTGCGTCCTTCGTCCTGATAGTAGCACCACCTAGTTGCGGGTAGTTTTTGATGCGTCAAGTAAGACATCAACTTCAATATCTCTTGAAACTTTAATGGTGGGCCATACTATTCAGAGGGAACTTTATTCGATTCTCGCAAAATTTGGATTGCATAAATATGCTTTATTGCCGACATTTCAAAAATGTATCGGCAAATAAACTTCGCTGAAAACAATCGCGAGTTTCAGTTAATTGTTTGGAGGAAGGGTCCGTCAGAAGAGTTGGAGACATATCGTTTGAATACTGTAACGTACGGTACCGCTTCTGCTGCTTATTTGGCTATTCGTTGTGTCGTAGAACTTGTAGAGATATATTCTGAGTCTCATCCGGTTGCGTTGCAAGTCATAAAAGGCAGTTTTTACGTAGATGATATGCTTACTGGAGCGAATACTTTAGAAGAGCTTGAAGTCACTCGTCACCAGGTGAATAAAGTACTAGAGCGTGGGGGTTTTATGCTAGCCAAATGGGCTACAAATCATCAAGGGCTATTAACATATAGTTGTGAGGAGAAGCTCCTACAATTTGACCCTTCAGCGTCTGTAAAAACACTCGGAATGAGATGGAATCCGAAAAATGATGAATTTAAATATTCTCTTGGCAATTCATTTGATTTGTTGAAGCCCACTAAGTGCAACATACTTTCAGTTGCGTCTCGATTGTTTGATCCCCTGCGCTTGTTGTGTCCGTTAATTACAAAGGCAAAGATTTTGCTACAGGAGCTGTGGCGTAATAAATTAGATTGGGACGAAGTTATTCCCATCCATCTACACACAAGCTCGGTCAAGTTCAAGCAGAATTTATCTGAATTGCACAAAATATCCATTCCTCGATGCATTTTTCAATCAATTTTTAAAAATGTGCAGATCCATGGCTTTGCGGATGCGTGCGCACCAATGATAACGGAAAAATAGTGTGCAGGCTCTTCACAGCCAAGGCTCGAGAAGCCATAATCCGCACGAAATCGATCCCAAGACTCAAAATATGTGCGGTCCATCTTTTAGCGACCCGTTGGTCACAGATCGCGTCTTTATTTGAGGAATTCAAAGTTGACAGCGTGCATTTTTGGTCGGATTCGCAAGTCACTCTCTATTGGTTAGAAAGAGACCCCAGTTCTTTAGCAACATTCGTTACCAACAGAGTGGCAGAAGTTGAATAGTCAGGTAATATGGCGTCATGTACCGTCAGAGTCGAATCCTGCAGATTTTTCTTTTTTTTTCACACGGAACAAATATAGATGACCTGATTTGCCCACTTTGGTTCAATGGTCCTGATTTTTTCTTAAAAGAGCCTACTGAGTCGCCAAATCTGGATAAGTTGGAAATAACTCTTGATTTAAAGGCATCTGAAAACAAGAAAACTGTGGCAGTACATTCTGTCACTATGGAAACACCTAATAGCATCATGGTTTTAATCGAAAGGTGTTCATCGTTCACAAAGCTCTTACGAATACTGGCATATGTCAACAGATTTCTCCAATCAAAGAAACGGAGTCTTGAAATGATTCTGTCTGCAAAGGAGCTGCGAATGGGGTTCCTGCGAGTGGTGCAGACTGTTGCTGGAAATCAGCCGCGAATTCGATCAATTGGAAAAGGGTGAATTTTTGGCTCCTCATCTTCAAGGTCTGAATCCATTTTTACACGAGACTTTTGACGATAGAGTCAAGGTGCGTGTTATTCATGTAGAAGGTTTCATGGGTAGAAGGTTGGTAAATGCGCCTATTCCATATGACGCGAAATTCCCCCTCTTGTTGTCTCGAAATTCTCACTTTGTCGACTTGTTTTTGCGTGACCTTTACCTTAAAAATTATCATGCTGGCATCAAGGTGATGGTTTCTCTTCTGAGGCAGCTGATCTGGCTTATCAATGCTCGAGAAGCATGCAAGAAGGTTGTCAAGGGCTGCGTTCACTGCTACAAATATAAGCCAAAACTCTTGGGCCAGATAATGGGTAGCCTGCCAGCCGATCGGCTTCGAGCTTTAGTGTGTGGAGTGGATTTTTGCGGCCCATTCTATGTTTGCCTGAAGATTCGTGGCAGACCTCCAATAAAAACATATGTTGCTGTGCTCGTCTGTTTTTCGTCCAAGGCGGTTCACCTTGAACTCATAGTAGACCTTTTAACTGAAAGCTTCTTATCTGTCTTTAAAAGGTTCGTCGGGAGACAAGGTCTCCCTCAGAAGGTCTACAGGAGCAACGATCCTGTTTCGAGACCTCCAAGAGGCGTACGAGGCGCAGAAGCATCAGCTGCAGGCATACGCAGCGGAGCAAGGCGTCGAGTGGATATTCATTCCACCGAAGGCTCCCCAGTTCGGAGGACTGTGGGAGGAAGCCGTAAAGGACGCCAAGAATCGATTGGTGCGAGGAGTGGGTAACGCCAAGCTGACTCAGGACGAGTTGGCAACTCATCTCGTCGAGGTGGAGGCGCTGCTCATCTCGCGTCCTTTGGTGCCTCCAGGCAACGACCCCAACGACGGGAAAGCACTGACTCCCGGCCAGCTGTTAATAGGGCAGCCTCTTCGTTCGCTGCCGCACGAATCCGCGCTAGGAGGAGCCAACAGCAAGGGGAGCTTCGCGTGTTTGAAGCAGTCGCGCATTCTGTTGGAACTCAAGCAGCAATTTTGGCTGACCTGGTCCAGGGATTACCTGGTCAGTTTGCAGAAACGCGCTCAATGGGCCCAGAACGTTCCCAATCTAGAGGTTGGCAGCAAATATCGTATAAACTAATTTAAGAGAGGCTTACAGCATCTCTTTTATTTTTGGAAACCAGCAGCCAGCGGTACAAGTGAATCGGCATCTAACATTTTGTGGAAACTTCTTCCTAATCTTCGTGAAAATCCTCACGGAATTTACATACTTCTTGTAGCTGCCATAAAATGATCGGTCGGAAAATGGGTCTTAGTGGGAAAGGCTTTTTTGTTTTCAGTATTAGGGCTCTTAAACTCGGTCATTATTAATATTATCTGATGATCTGCGATATTTGTTCTAAAACGCTAACCGTTGAAGCGAACTTTTTCAAGTGTATTAAAGCATCGGCACAGACGAAGTTAGCTTTGCTTTCTCATTTGTAAATGATTCAGACCAAAGTGAATTTACTTACAAGGTGACGTTCGGAGAACGTGGCCCCTTAGTATGGCCCCTTACATAATTTTTTTTCACCTCGCTCTCTCGGCTCTCTGAGACAGATGACAGTTGCTCTGAGAGGCAAATGATAGAAAAACAAAGCAAACATTGTACGTTCTGCACTTTGCGTTTATTAGCACAAATTTCGCTTCGAACTCCTTAACACAACGCCTGTGCTCCTTGACCACAGCTCCCTTCTGCTTTCGTCTTTAGGTACAGCAACATTACGTTGCGCAGTTCTGGAGCGGCATAATATGCAATATCTCGTGGACATGTTGATATCTAATAGTGAAGCAAATTCATATAAAATAAAACACACATATAAACCGATAACACATACACTTTTTTTTAATAATTTTAGATATTAATTTATATATATGCAAATTTTCACTGACAATGAAAAAAAGCGTGCGCTAGACAACCTTACTCGATGACGTTAACATTTATACTTTCAAAAATAGGGACCCTTGACAGAGAGCTGGTGTAGGGAATACGTCAGCTTGTAAGTAAATTCACCTTGATTCAGGCATTAAAAATAAATTATTGAGACCAAGTCAAAACACAACCTTACTCGACGACGTTAACATTTAAACTTTCAAAAATAGGGACCCTTGACAGAGAGCTGGTGTGGGGAATACGTCAGCTTGTAAGTAAATTCACCTTGATTCAGGCATTAAAAATAAATTATTGAGACCAAGTCAAAACACAACCTTACTCGACGACGTTAACATTTATACTGTCAAAAATAGGGACCCTTGACAGAGAGCTGGTGTGGGGAATACGTCAGCTTGTAAGCAAATTCACCTTGATTCAGGCATTAAAAATAAATTATTGAGACCAAGTCCAAAACCGTGGTTTAGTGATTACATTGCCAAACATATCTCTTTAAGAGATTAAGAAATCGAAAATATACAGGACTTTTGAACATTATCGACATTTTAAAGTTTTAAGGAAACAAGCTCATAAATTGATAATGACTGCTAAGTCATCGTCATCGTCATCGTCATCGTCATCGTCATCGTCATCGTCATCGTCATCGTCATCGTCATCGTCATCGTCATCGTCATCGTCATCGTCATCGTCATTGTCATTGTCATTGTCATTGTCATTGTCATTGTCATTGTCATTGTCATCGTCATTGTCATTGTCATCGTCATCGTCATCGTCATCGTCATCGTCATCGTCATCGTCATCGTCATCGTCATCGTCATCGTCATCGTCATCGTCATCGTCATCGTCATCGTCATCGTCATCGTCATCGTCATCGTCATCGTCATCGTCATCGTCATCGTCATCGTCATCGTCATCGTCATCGTCATCGTCATCGTCATCGTCATCGTCATCGTCATCGTCATCGTCATCGTCATCGTCATCGTCATCGTCATCGTCATCGTCATCGTCATCGTCATCGTCATCGTCATCGTCATCGTCATCGTCATCGTCATCGTCATCGTCATCGTCATCGTCATCGTCATCGTCATCGTCATCGTCATCGTCATCGTCATCGTCATCGTCATCGTCATCGTCATCGTCATCGTCATCGTCATCGTCATCGTCATCGTCATCGTCATCGTCATCGTCATCGTCATCGTCATCGTCATCGTCATCGTCATCGTCATCGTCATCGTCATCGTCATCGTCATCGTCATCGTCATCGTCATCGTCATCGTCATCGTCATCGTCATCGTCATCGTCATCGTCATCGTCATCGTCATCGTCATCGTCATCGTCATCGTCATCGTCATCGTCATCGTCATCGTCATCGTCATCGTCATCGTCATCGTCATCGTCATCGTCATCGTCATCGTCATCGTCATCGTCATCGTCATCGTCATCGTCATCGTCATCGTCATCGTCATCGTCATCGTCATCGTCATCGTCATCGTCATCGTCATCGTCATCGTCATCGTCATCGTCATCGTCATCGTCATCGTCATCGTCATCGTCATCGTCATCGTCATCGTCATCGTCATCGTCATCGTCATCGTCATCGTCATCGTCATCGTCATCGTCATCGTCATCGTCATCGTCATCGTCATCGTCATCGTCATCGTCATCGTCATCGTCATCGTCATCGTCATCGTCATCGTCATCGTCATCGTCATCGTCATCGTCATCGTCATCGTCATCGTCATCGTCATCGTCATCGTCATCGTCATCGTCATCGTCATCGTCATCGTCATCGTCATCGTCATCGTCATCGTCATCGTCATCGTCATCGTCATCGTCATCGTCATCGTCATCGTCATCGTCATCGTCATCGTCATCGTCATCGTCATCGTCATCGTCATCGTCATCGTCATCGTCATCGTCATCGTCATCGTCATCGTCATCGTCATCGTCATCGTCATCGTCATCGTCATCGTTATCGTTATTGTTGAAAGCTGTCGAGCTTTTTCGACAACTTTGAATAAAAAGAAATGTCCGAGAAATTTCTCTTCATCAGCTACATTTATATATTAATTATAATTTCACAAATTCATAAGGCCGTGGCCGAGGGTAAATTGGCATACACAAAATGTTCGATCGCGAAGATGCTGCTGCACTCGATGGCTCTCAAATTACAACTCAATTAGCAAAGGGAAAGACTTAGGCACTCAAGCTTAGAATGGGCGGGTACAGACTAGGGTAGAAACACCATCTCAGATACCCTATATGCTGACTCATTAATGTAAGTGTACCTTTTTTAAATACGACAATTTGTGTGTAAAGTGCACTTAAATATTGTGCTGGCGTGCCGTATGGCAGGAGGAGGTAAAAACCAACACCTTTCCGACGAGCTAAGCTCGAGCATAGCTAGCATAGCTTGCGAAAACAAACATTCATGCTTACAATACATCCTTTAGTTTTATGGGCCCCACACTACAGAAAGCGATTAGCAAAGGCGTTGAGCATACATATGTACAATATGGGCGAAAACTATGGGCCATTTCATATCAAAACAATGCATTTAGTTCCGTTAAGTTGTTTCGTTAGTTTCGGCTGCTGGAACGGACAATATTCTTCGTGCCAAACATCGTAGGACAAAAGAATGAATGTATCTTTGATCTGTGGGTCCATATGATTATATTCTTGTGTTTGATCTGTGGGCAATAGCAAAAATCGGTCCAGTACAGCGTTGTCACAGAAATCTCTTCCAACCAAATTCCAACCCAAAACCAGTTCTCGGTGTCAAAGAAATCTACAGGTTGCGACGCCCTATGTGACAGCCTGCTGACTAAGGGCTGGCAAGTTGTACTTCATGAGTAGCGTGAACACATTTTTAAATTTAAATTTTATTTTTGGAGAGTATGAAATGAATATATATAAATTTGAATTATAATTTAAAAATGCATCATAAAACATATATCAGAATCAATAAATATCACTTGAACATCAAATTACCCCTTAACTAAAATAAGGGAAGTTTTTTGCGAGATGCAGTTTTTAAAGATGATACTTCAATTGGAACAGCTTCTGTTCTAACTAGATTTTCAAATAAGAAAATGAAATCTCTTGTAGTTCTGTGACACCGACGGATTTTTCGAGCTTTTTGCAAACCAACCGACGCCAAAATCTCTAGAGATTTCTGTGACACCGCTGATAAAGACAATTTTTTAAATCTCCCCAATGTACTACAACAACAAAATAGTGGAAAGTTATTTCTTGTTGTTGTTTTTTTACCCTTTAATATTTTGGCCTATGATAATTATCTTGCAGTACTATAAACTCTAAAATGGTAACGTTGAGCTTTTGCTATATTCTAATGCAGCCTGCCTAACAACGGCCAAAACCAAAAATCATGCATTCTAAAAATATAATAGCGATATATAACTAAGACAGAAATTTTTGAGTAGTCGAGACAGGATGACGATGCTGAGCTACAGCTGATAATAGCGAAAATAAATCGTTACTATCTGAAGCTATAGTAATACATTTCGTACCGGCTACACAAGTCAGCGTAGAAAGGACGTTTTCTGCACTCGAGATGATTCTCGCTGACTTAACATCAGATGCCTCAAAAATTTTTATTATTAAAACTTAATAAATTAACTAAAATACATCAAGTGTTTGTCAAAATTATTTGTTTAGATCTTGTTGCCTTGGTGGTTAGCCGAGCTGAACTAATTTTTGTAGGGTGGTCGGGAAAAACACTCAGGCAATCCGTGCACGCTGGGCTATTTTACAACGAGGAAGCAGGTACGCGGCCAATCAGAAACAATTCAGACAAATCTTTTATTCGGAAACACTAAGACAATTAGATTAGGCGCACGTGTGTTCTTCAAGACGAAAAAAAGGCAGACAGGTTAAGGTTACAGTTCAACCGTCATCGCCTTTCATCGATAACCCATTCGTGACGCTGCCCTCAGTATCGATTCCAGTTCCAGAGATCTAACTCCCGGAGTCAGAGACCAGGTTCGCTACGCCCTTCTGAGACTCGAACCTCCCGCCCGAGTACGCTGGGCGACGGTCTTTGATAGTGGGCTGGTCGGTTTACATGAACGGTTCTGGTAGCCCTTCTTCCTGTGAGGCAGACCTCGTAAGCCATATCCGATATACATCGTACAATTCTTTGGGATAGTTTATATACTCTGTACCGAAGATACATAGAGTATATTAAGTTTGTGCAAAAGTATGTAACAGGGAGAAGGAATCGTTTCCGACCCTATAAAGTATATATATTCTTGATCAGTCCGTCTGTATGAACGCACGGATCTCAGAGATGGTCAGAGATAGAGTTTGACATGTATGGGATATATATTTCAAAGGCAATCTTAGTGAGAGAGAGAGAGAGACGCGGTGCGCTCTCTAAGTTTCTCTCTCTCTCACTAAGATTTCCTTTCTTGACTCGTGAGCAAATGCGAGGGTAAGGGTACAGAGTATGTTATAGTCGGGCTTGACCGACTTTCTTTCTTGATTTAAGTTAAAGCGCAGTACGGAGACGCTGACAATTTTTGCGGAGCCTATCTAATTACATAGCTCAGGAAAATTGTCAGAGAACATTGTCAGAGCGAGTACGGAGCAACCAACAATTTGCTCTGACAATTGCCTGGAACTGCCAACTCGTTTTTTTGAAAACAGCTGATAAATTGTCAAAGCGGGGGTCTGGAAATTATGAAACTTTTTTATTAATTGTCAGAGGTACCTTTGGAAATTGAGCACACAATAAAAAAATTAAAGCAAAGATGACCAAAAAACAAAACTACAATTATTTGGACAACTGAGAGGTGGACAAACAAGTGGAGCTGATCAAAGTGGGCGAGTCGCAACCATTTTATGGAATCTGGCCCATAAAAAGCATTTCAATGCCCGCAGCTGCATAACTTGTGGCGGAAAATCCTTCTCTGTATGCACACCACCCTAGTTTAAGCCTTCGCAATCTCCACAGCCCATAGAACGGCCCAACGGCCAAGCAGCGCTTAGCTGGCTCCTTCAGCTTACTGTGGTAGCTTCCGATGTGGTCACCTTTAAATCCGTATTCACCTAGTTTATCCTTCTCTAATTCGCCCGGCGAGTAAGATCCGCCTCCAGTCTATGGAGCTGGCTGTGGCTATGAATATTGCCTCTGGTTTAATATGCGGCCCAGCTATTTTTATCTCCAGATGCGTTTTGTGTTGTCGTTATAGCAGTATGTCTAAGTGGCTTAGTTCTGCTCCCGCAGTCCAAAATAAAGGGCTTCTACCGCCCCACACAAAATGCTTCCATGAAATAGACCATGGCATTAGCACAGACAACTGAATTTCCCCTAGTGACTTCCATTTTCAATTTTATACACTCATTTATTTTATTTAAATTAGCCCGCTTATTTTTTAACACACAACAGCTGATATCTGTCTGTTGCTTGGTCACACTACATTGTCTGAGCGGCTCTGGAAACTATCAAACAATTTCCGCTCCGAAAAATTGTCCGTATATATAAACATATTTTTACCCTTGTAGAGGGTATATTAAAATTGTCCAGATGTTTGTAACGCATAAAAGGAAGCATCTCCGACCATACAAAGTATATATATTCTTTCACATAATTCCACCAAGTTTGATAGGACAACTATATAGTACAGCAGCCATAGAAATTAGGTGTAGAAAATGTATATAGGAGGCCTTGTCAAAAATGTGTACATTTGGCCGAATGTACATATTTGTGTCAGTGGAATCAGGCTATTAATTTATAAAAATCATACAAGCTACAAGGGTATATAAACTTCGGTTGAGCCGAAGTTAGCTTCCCTCTATTTTATATAATTAAATTTTTAGTATTTGTTCTGAATCACGAGTAGGAATCCCCCATTGGAGCCCGACTATAACATACTCTGTAACCTTACCCTCGCATTTGCTTACGAGTCAAGAAAGGAAATCTTAGTGAAAGAGAGAGAAACTTAGAGCGCACCGCGTTGTGCGATTACTAGATATCTCTAGAAGGTACGAACCATCTATCTACGAAACTGTGGAAGATACACGTTTTTTCCAAATTGTGGGGGCGCAAGGGGGAGTGGGAAAATTTTTAAATAATCTTGATCTGCCTGCAAGTATAAGAAATATATGTCCCATACATGTCAAACCTCTATCTCTTACCATCTCTGAGATCTGTGCGTTCATACAGACGGACAGACAGACGGACGGACGGACGAATGGATGGACGAACGGACGGACAGACGGACATGGCTATACCGATTCGGCTGTTGATGCTGATCAAGAATATATATACTTAATATGGTCGGAAACGGTTCCTTCTCCCTGTTACATACTTTTGCACAAACTTAATATACTCTATGTAGCTTCGGTACAGAGTATACAAAATTTTTATACCCGTTACTCGTAGATTAAAAGGGTATACTAAAGTCGTGCAAATGTATGTAACAGGCAGAAGGAATCATTTCCGACCCTATAAAGTATATATATTCTTGATCAGCATCAACAACCGAGTCGATATAGCCATGTCCATCTGTCCGTCTGTCCGTCCGTCCGTCTGTCTGTATGAACACCTAGATCTCAGAGACTAGAAGAGCTAGAGCAACCAATTTTGAAATGTAGGTTCCTATTGTCTGCACTCAGATCAAGTTTATTTCAAATTTTTGGCACGCCCACCCACGCCCCCACAATAGAAAATGCTGAATAACTCCCACAATTTTTGAGATATCGATCTCAAATTCAAAACGTGGATTTATATTCGCAACATCTATAAGCCCTGAAATTTTCATCAGGATCGGATAATAAATAGCCGAGTTTAAAAAATGTTGCATACTTTTCGGCTGACCCACCTCAGGCACACAGGATGGCTATTAGACATTTCTATGCATGAGTAACGGGTATATCGAAGTCGGTTAGAGCCGACTTTAACTTACGCTCTCGTTATACCCGTTACTTGTAGAGTAAAAGGGTATACTAAAGTCGTGCGAATGTATGTAACAGGCTGAAGGAATCATTTCCGACCATATAAATTCTATATTCTTGATCAGCATCAACAGCCGAGTCGATATAGCCATGTCCGTCTGTCTGTATGAACACCTGGATCTCAGAGACTAGAAGAGCTAGAGCAACCAATTTTGAAATGTCGACTCCTATTATCTGCACGCAGATCAAGTTTATTTCAAATTTTTGCCACGCCCATCCCCTCCCCCACAATAAAAAATGTTGAATAACTCCCACAATTTTTGAGATATCGATCTCAAAAATAAAACTTAAGTTTATATTCGCTACATCTATAAGCCCTCCAATTTTCATCAAGATCGGATGATAAATAGCCGAGTTAAAAAAACTTTAAGGTCAAATTTCAAAAAATCTCGACTTGATGGGCCATTTCTGAAAACAGATTCGTGTTCAGCAATCGAAAATCATCTATAATCTCCACTAACCCTTCAATATACTGTGCCCTTTTTCATAGTGCAATCTTTAAATAGTAATTTTTTGATTTCGAAAAATTTTGATCGTTACGATCCCTGGTTATAACGAATAAACATAAGGAAAGATGAGGAAGGTAAAGATTTTATTTAGCTGCGTTGTCTCTTTCTCGTTCACACTCTTTTCTTTCTACCCATTTGCAGCCAATTTTAGGGAACAAATACATATCGCTCACTTACTTCAAGACTGGCATGACTCAAAAGTGCGACTTTTGACTTAATGATGCAAAAATATACGCTGTATTGTGTTTTATTTTGTGTAAAATTTTCACATTGATATCTTTTATACTTTCCATGTGAGATGAGAATATGTCGCTATTTCATTTAACAGGTTTATTTTCATGTTGATGCAAGAGCGTCCTATCTCAGTTGTCCTGCAGTTAATATTGCGCAAAGATCATTCGGCTTTCTGTTAAAACATCATATTTTCGAATTTTTTAATAAGCATTTTAAATTTATCGTGTGTGTTCCAGAAATCTCTAGAGATTTTCGTACAAGCGATATGATTTGGAACTAAACTAGGAGAACTTTATATGTGAAATGATTAAAATGAAGGTCTGCTACTAGATCATAGGTTGGTAAAACCATATGCATTAAATTTACTTGGCCTTGAGCAGTCGGTTTTAAATAGCCCAACTTGTGCCATCTAATCTAGTACCCGGGCATGTTTGTGGCACTTCACATATAAGGGCAAGCAGTTTTAATTTGAAATGCGAGAGTTTATACCAAAATCTCTAGAGATTTCTGGAACACATCCGTATAACTCTCTTCTCTCTCTCTCTAACTCTCTTCTCTGGCTTTGTGTCCATTGATAACTTCAAATGCCTTTTTCACAAAATCGATTATGTTGAGTTATGCCAGTTTTGAAGTAAGTGACCGATATGTATGCAAAATGCTCATTGTACGTACACTGACTAAATATTCGTTTATCGAAAGTTTTACCAGTAGATGAAAAACCGAAGTTAACCCATATATTTGTTTCTGTTTCGGTACTGATAAACGGGTATTTCAATAAAGGTTAGAGGGTTACGGTTATAAGAAAATTTTTTTTGGTTACAGTATCGGTTACAAACTTTAAAGTGATTTTAGCGGTTAAAGGTTACGGTTTCAGTTACGCTTTTATATCTGGTATATCCTATGATTTGGTTGGTTGTTTGACAACGGCCACACTATCTTAATGTGTAATACAACGCCCCAATAATCATTCATAAAATACTTTTCAATCCGTTTTACTTCGGAGTTATTAAGGCAACTTTGCTTCAAACTGATCAGTTTTTAGAAAAAATGTCGAGCTAAATTGCGACTTTAACCACGAATAAAATTGTACAAAATTAATTTTAATGCTGGTCATATTTTATTAAAGTCCGTTCAATAATATAGAAGTAATTGGCGGTTAAGTAAAAAGTGAAAGGTTTAAAGTTCAAACAAATGTATAATTTTTGGTGAGTACATTTCCACCTGGGCTGCAAACCGGTTCGGAGTTAAGTCGCTCCGGAAGGCTGAACCAAACCAATTTTTAAATTTTTTTTTAGCTGCTATAAATGTCAAGTCTGCCATTTTCCTTATAAAAAAAAAGATTGCAAAGAAACATATTGCTTTATTGTATAATATCCAATAGGAACTAATAAAAAAAAGCTATAAAAATTGTAAATAAAAAGAACTAACGATTCTTTACCATGTTTATCTATTGATGAAGATGAAAAGCAATCTTAAAGCTTTAAAGGTTTGGAAAAACTATGATTGTAAAGAACTTAACAATGTCGCATTTGTTGCTTTAGCTGTTCCTGCAACACAAGTATAAGTCTAGCGCACTTTTTCTATTCATATATTTGTTTTATTTACCGATAGCGTCAGCAATAATGAAAGATTGCTGGAGGACACACTAATGATTAACTTATACCAAGTGTGTTAACTAAGGGGAGACAATTTCCCCCACAAGTCGAAGACGATAGATAAAGCTTGGTGATGATAAAACCGGGAGGTTCTTGAAACAGCTGTGGTGTGTGTGTGTCTTTTTTTTTAAAGTTATGAACAACCATAAATGAAGAATATATAGACTGATATGATTGTATAGGTGGTCGGAGAAGTTATTAGAGCTAACAACAACTTCACTAATATAGAGAGAAGAAAAATAATCACAAAATCAATACCTATTCCTACATAGGTACTACAAAGAATTCCAGTTTTATTCATCTCAGTAGGTACAGGGTATACAAAAAACTTCATAACAAAATAAAAGTTTGTTATTAGGTCCAATTACCTCTTTTTAATTCGCAATTGTGCTTTTTTTTATTATTCTAACGAATTTTAATTTGAAATTAGTAGCGAGCTTGTTTTGCTGATACACATGTATATGTTTGAGGAGATTTCGTATGGGTACCAAATATACATATTTACATATATGCCTACAACCCACTTACATTTGCAGACACATATTTTTATAACAAGGGCAAGTAAAAACAAAAAAGACTAAAGAGCAAGTAAAACAGAAAATAACATTCACATATAAACATTTCTATACATATTTTTTCCCGTAGTAAATGAGTTCAACTTGCCTAAATGACGTTTTGGGAACGCCTTAAAATATTGTACCATTCAAGTTGAATGTCACTGTTGTTTATCTTTTTTAGTCTTTTCTAGTCTGTTTATTGTAAAATGTGTATACAGCTTACACACCTTCTCATTTAAATTTTTGTTTGCTTTTTATCGCTTACTCTTGAAAACTAGCATTGAATGAGGCGACATATTATAAACACACGTTTGTTTTCAAATAAAATTGCACTGATTTTTCTAAGTTTATTGCTTGTTGTATTGCGTAACTATTCCACCATTTTAACATATAAAATTTTGCTTTGGCTTTTTCCGTACTTTCTTCGTTTTTTTAACTTATTGATTTTAAGTAATTATTTTTTATGTCGTTAATACACAGATATAAAGAAAGCAGATCCACTCAAAGAAAACGCTTAGCAGAAACTGAACGATGAGCTTTTCACAAAGCGGAAATGCAGTGTAACATAGAACATAGAATAAAAGATCGATGAGAGCACGAGTTCCTCTTTTCCTATTATTATTTAGAGCACAGGCCGGTCAACCTTGAATAAGCTTAAATAATGTTGACACTCAGAATCTAATATATTTACGTACATACATAAGTGAAAACATTTATGCATGGCGTTGAGATCTAAAATATAACCATGCTGTTGGGTCAAAAATTTTAAACTGAAACAATTGCTACTAATAAGCTTAACTTTGAATTCATAATTCGTAATTGATCTTTTTATTGTTCCAACGATGAACTACTTTATAATGCAAGATTTTTAAATTATATATGTGAATTCAAAATATGAGACGCCTTTTCATGACTGTAGATGTTAAACTTCCGATTGAATTAAGCAGCCTTTACACTTGTCGTATATCTCTAATATCATATTATCACTATAGCTCATATATAGACATCGGATTTTATGCACTTTTTTAAATGAAGGTTGATTTAGGTGAAAAATTGGATTTATACTAATTTAATAACCCACTTTACTTTGAATACTGCATATTAAATATATGCAAATTTTTGCGTATGTAAAGGTTCGGTTAGGTTGCAATGGTTGAAATGGGTGAGAATCCCATTTCATCACTTAGGCCAATGAAGGCCCGTTGTGTTACCATATAACCCTTTCTACGCTGCGATCGTAGAGGGAGGGTCTTTCCCGTTAAACCATTTAGAAAATATCACAAATTTGAGTAGAGAGGCTAGATCTATTTCAGAGATGTCTGACAGATCGTTTAGAAAGGGACGACCCAAAACTGTGAGTCGCCTTCTGCTAAGAGCTGGGCAATGACAGAAGAGGTGTTGTACACTCTCCTCCTCGTCCACTGAATTGCAGCTTCTACAGAAGTCATTGTGTCTGACGCCGAGCCTAGCGGCGTGTCTACCTATTAGGCAATGTCCAGTAAGGGCCCCTACTAGTAGGGAAATATGCAGTCTTTCTAGGCGGAGTAACGCCCTAGATTTTTTAATACTAAGAGTAGGCCATGTAAGCCTACTCCTGTTAAGCCTGTTAATTTCAAAGTGCTGAGCCATCTCATTAAGAGATTTGCGGCACTCCGTGAGAGTTTTGGTATTGTTGATATAACCGTCAAGGGCTTTTAATGCAGCTTGACTATCTGAAAAAATGAATACTTTACTTCCTTGGATTGCGAGGGTTCCCAGAAGGTTGGTAGCCTCCTGGATGGCTACAACCTCTGCTTGGAAAACACTACAATGGTCAGGAAGCCGAAATGAAGTTTCGATCCCGAGCTCTGGACTGAAGACTCCTCCTCCTACCTGTCCACCCAGTTTGGAGCCATCAGTGTAAAAATTTATGCTATTCGGTTTGCAGTGAGGTATTGAGTTCCAGTCCAGTCGACTCGGTATGGTGACTTTATACATGGTGGTAAACGTTATTGTTGGGATGCAGTAGTCAAGCGTTGGCGGTACCGCCACTTGATGCAGAAGTATAGAGGAGTGGCCAGAGTTACTATCTTTCCAGGTACCGCTTTCTCTCAGCCTGAGAGCGGCGTTACTGGCGATTTCTCTACCCAGAAGATCTAGAGGCATAAGGGGTAACATTATGTTAAGTGCATCTGTTGGGGTTGTACGCAATGCACCAGTCATGCATAATGCAGCACTACGTTGAACTTTGGTTATGGTTCTGAGGACGGAAGGTTTCCCGGCCACCATACGATGATTCCGTATAGTAGTATTGGTACCACGGCTGTGTACAGCCAGTGTACTATTTCAGGGGAAAATCCCCATTTACGACCAATCGCACGTTTGCACGAGAAGAGTGCAGTATTAGCTTTTTTGATACGTTCAGTTATGTTTTCGTTCCAATATAATTTTTTGTCCAACACTACACCAAGGTATCTTGCAGAATCGCTAAATTTTAGGTGTGTGTTGTTTAGTCGTGGGGGTGTTAAATTTGGTATCTTATACTTGCGGGTAAAGAGAACGAGTTCAGTTTTGGTTGGATTGACTCCAAGACCACTTTGTGTCGTCCAATTTGAAAGTGTTGAGAGTGCATCCTCCATCAGGTTGCAGAGAGTGTGGGGAAATTTGCCTTTTGTGATTATGGCAACGTCATCCGCGTACGCTATCACCGTGTGTCCTCGCAATTCCATGAGTCGCAACAATTCGTTGACTGTTACCACCCAAAGGAATGGCGAAAGAACACCTCCTTGAGGAGTGCCTCTACTTACATATCTTCGTGCGCAGGCATCTCCTAGTTGCGAGTTAACCACTCTGCTTGTAAGCATGAGTCGGATGAACTCCACCAGGGGTGCCTCCACATCTAGATTTGTCAAGGCAGAGGTGATAGCGTTGGGGAGAACATTGTTAAAGGCACCCTCGATGTCGAGGAATGCCGTAAGCGCATATTCTTTTGCCTCGAGTGACTTCTCAACTTTCGAGACAAGAGAGTGGAGTGCTGTTTCTGTTGACCTTCCCTTGCTGTATGCGTGCTGCGCTGGGGACAGAGTGGATGGGTCTATTGTCTGCCTTAGATGGGCATCTAGTAGTCTCTCCAGTGTTTTGAGGAGAAAAGATGACAGGCTGATCGGCCTGAAGTCATTTGGTCTGACATGCGAGGCTTTGCCTGCCTTTGGTATGAAAACCACTTTTATATCTTTCCACAGTGTGGGTATATACTGTAATCGAAGGCAGCAGACAAAGATTGTCTGAAGCCATGCAATTATTTGTGGTAGTGATTGTTGAAGCTGAGCGGGAAAGATTCTATCTGGCCCGGATGATTTGTAGGGCTGAAAAGTGTTCACAGCCAACTAAATTCGATGTTCAGTTACTATATCACTTATGTGACTTAGCGTGTCACCTCTAGGTGTGCGTATGTAAAATAAGCCAACAAATATGCAAAATATGCAATAAATATGCAAAATATACAATAAATATGCAAAATATGCAAAAAATATGCAAAATATGAAATTGTATAAAAAAATGTTTAAAAAGGCTTAATAGAAGGCAATAGTAGACGGGTAAATATAGGAAGTGTAGACCGAACTGTCCAAGAAATCGCGAAATTTCCAAGATCACTATTTGAGCTGTGGTCGGGTGTGGCGTGCCAGTTGTATGTGTGGCTGCTGGTGCGGGAGGTTGTGGGTTCGATCCCGCCTCTGACCATCTAATAAAAAAAAAAAGTTTTTTCTTTTTTTTAGAAAAAAGCTCTTACACACCCGATCACCTTCACCAGCTACTGGCGCCAGCTGTGAAGTAACTTGCCATGAAAAAGAAAAAATTCTCTAACTATTGCCGTTCGGATTCGGCATTAAGCTGTAGGTCCCTTCTCTTGTGCGAAAAATTATAAGCACACACGCCAAGAGATTGAGAGAAGCTTGGCCCTGGCCCTCCTGGAGGTGCTGTTTGAGCCAATTTTACTTTTACTTTACTATTTGAGCTTAGATTTTTTGTGAAATTTTCAAAATTTTATTTTTTTTTGGAATCATTAAGATTTAATACATGGCAATTGTAGACACGAAAATGGTTAGATCCAACAGTCTAATAAGTTGCGAAAATTTTAAAAATTTTGGTAAAGTGTAGACGGATAAATTGACGAGTCAAGATCAAGCGGTCTAAAAATCCGGATATATGCAAAATTTTACGTTTAGTTTAGATTATCATGAAAATTTAATAGTTGGCAATTCAAGACGGGTAAATAGGAGGTGTCGGTCAATCGGCTTAAAGAAATTTTATCATTTGCGAAATTCTTATATGAGTTTAGATTGACACGAAGACGGCTATATCGACGGGTAAATAGGAGGTGAAGATCATACGGACCAAAAACTCGGGAAATTAAAAAAAAAAACAGAAGGCCAAGCTAACTTCGTCTGTGCCGAAGTTTTTATACCTTTGCAATTGCTGTTTTTGAAATGTCAGAGTTTAAGAACGCTTACATAAAAATCAAAAATTTTTCTAACTAAAGTCCATTTTCCGACAGATAAACATCTGATTTCGACCAAATTTTGCGAACCTTTTTGAAAACATATCAAAATAAAAAAATCGACGAGCTTAAGAACGATAAAACTTAAAACAAAATAGTTATTCTCACTAAGACTCATTTTCCGACCGATCGGTCCTATGGCAGCCTTTAGATATAGTCATCCGATTTCGACCAAATTTTGCGAATATATTTGAAAGAATACAGAATTAGTAATCAGTGAGTTTAAGGACGCTAACATTAAAAACAAAAAAAATGGCTTACTAAGAACTATTTTCGACAGATCGGTCTAATGGCAACCATAAGATATAATCACCCGATGTCGATCAACTTTTCCAAATTAGTTTGAAAGCGTTTAATATTAAGAATCACCGACCTTAAGAACGATTTACTTGAAACCAAAAAAGTTTTTTTCACTAGGACCCATTTTTTGACCGATGGTTCCTATAGCAGCTATAAGATATAGTCATCCGATCCGGTCGGTTCCGACATATTAGCAGCGTGCAGTCTGTGCAAAATTTCAGCTCGATAGCTTTAAAACTGAGAGACTAGTTTGCGTAGAAACAGACGGACAGACAGACGGACGGATAAAGCTCAATCGACTCAGCTCGTCGCCCCCCTGATCAACAATATGTATAGTTTATGAGGTCGGAAATGAATATTTCTATGCGTTGCAAACTTCTGGGCAAAATTGTAATACCCTTTGCAAGGGTATAAAAAGTTAATGTGTTTAGATTATCATGAAGATTTGATAGATGGCAATTGTCTATTAAGCTTTACTTCTTCGAATTGTATTTAAAATTCTAAAGGGGGCGCAGTAACGCACGCCGGTTGCCCGCTTTGTATATATGTATTGCAAAACAGTTTGATGGCAAATATCTTAGCCATTTTCGAATTTTCGGCATTTTAGTTGATTACAATTTGAATTGGTGACATTGACCTACAAGCTCAAGCAGAATTGCAACAAAAACAGGAAATGGTTAGCACAGAATCATTATGTAATTTCATAAAAAAAGTTTTTTTTTACATATTTGCATATATTTTATGGAAATATGCAATTTATGCAAAATGGTTTTTAGCGGACTTAGATCATTGATCAATAAAAATAAGATGTGTGCAATCAGAACTTAAGTCGGACATGCGGTTCAAAATATGCAAACATGCGAATTCCGATGTCTAATTATTATAGTAAATTTTTTTTGCCATTTATATATATCTATACATATATATATTTTTTTTTTATATATTCTATTTTTATCTCTAGATTATGGCCTATATGGACTCGATAATGGGTGATGTCAAATGTGGTACCCACTGTTGCGGTTTTTCGATGCATGTTACCATCTCTTAAGGACACATTTTATTAGTCAGCATCTCGATATATTTAAAATCTTAAAAAATTCTATGGAGTGGTGTTCCATTGATTCCATTTTCTAAGTTAGACCTCTATGGGCAGGGTACTAACCGCTTGTCCATTGGAGGCGGGAATTTAGTATAACAATTGTGGTGACTCCCTTCATCTTTGGTGAATTTGCCAAAATTTTAGCTCTCCCCTTTTTTTAACCAGCAACAGATGTTGTAGCTGTGTGTTGCTAGTGTAAATGGGCCCATTAAACGCGAACTTGACGTGATCAAGAAGAACTGGGTATGAGGGGTTGCTCCCTGATGGCTCTAGTTTCTAGTTTCATAATTTATTGGTCCCGTTCCCAGGCAATTTTGAGTGTTCCACTGTGTAATCTAATTATTACAAATATGAAAACCTAAAGACGCTGCCGCCCTTACTTAAATGCGCTGCCACCGCGGCGTGGGAACTGCAACATCAGCGGCTCATGCAGGGCATCCTATTACCCAGCAGGTGCGTCGCAACAAAGATGCTGCCCACCTGAGCAAAGTTGCTGACCACGGAAGATGAGGAGTCAGCTATATTGGGCGAGCATCGACAGAGTTTTCCGCTCGTCAAATGGGTACTGGAAGTGGGTTGTTAACTTGTATATTAGGTTATTCACCACATCGCGTAAAAGCATAAATTTTCGCGACGCAGCTATTGA
Organism: Lordiphosa magnipectinata; assembly: GCA_037044535.1. Taxonomy (NCBI): domain Eukaryota; kingdom Metazoa; phylum Arthropoda; class Insecta; order Diptera; family Drosophilidae; genus Lordiphosa; species Lordiphosa magnipectinata. Next base: position 75,490 of record JBAMBO010003715.1, read on the forward strand.
GCTCCCTTTCTGTTTAACCTCGTTATTTTTGGCGTAAGTCAGCTGTTTTTGAAAGGCTTTGAATTTTGCTGTCAGTTGTGAGTCAAAGTGTACACGAAGCACTGATTAAGCGAAAAATATACCTAGCACTTCATGAAATAGAACTAAGAGTCAGTTCGCGTTGTTTGCCAAATGAATGCATGCTTTGTGTCGACTGCATTTCGACCTCGATTGGAGCTTGAGTTAGCGATTAGCGATACTGGCCAGATGCACCTAACGGACAATTGATTTGAATTTTTACCAAGTGTTTTTTTTCGATTCTTTGAATAATTTTACAACACTTCATCGTTTACACTTTTACGCTTTTACGCCCGATTTTTTAAACATACCCCAGGGCAGCAAAAAGTTGATCATTTATTTTCTATGTGTTTTGTTGTTGTGTCGTAAACTTTTGGAGTTTACGCTTTTTGATTTACGCTTTTACGAGAGCTGGTAAATACCCTATATATTATTTATTTTACAGGGATTTCAGATTTAAAAAAATTTGTTTTTCAGTTGTATGTCAAAGAAAAAAGAAAATATACTTGAGTGTGTAGCTGATATTTCAACATTTTATTAGTTTTATTAATTTTTGTTGTGAATAACTATACATCTGGCAACCAAGGATAAATACTACTGTCAAGAAGTCTATTCAATATGTACCCTAATAACATATTTATTTGTTTATTTATTTAAGTTTGACAAAGTTCTGTCAACATTGCAGGGGTCGCTTAAAAAATGACAGTAAATTATTTCTTACATCTAAAACAGAAGAGTGAGCAGAGAAAAGATGGTAATACATATTATAGTTAAGACACAAATTTCGGAAAGGTTCATAGTTAGCATAATTTGTTAGGCAAGGCTGTAGATAGATCGGAGAGAAATTTCTGGTAAGACGCAAAGGAACAGCAAGATTTATTTGGCTTAACAGAGCGCAAGAGTCAATATCACCTGATAAGAGTTTGTGTATGAAAAGCACACAATGGCACGTACGGCGGTTCTTAAGAGATGGAAGATCGATTAAGAGTAGTCGATGCTCGTAAGATGGAAGATGGATGGTGGGATCCCAGTTGAAACCACGGAGGGCAAAAATTAAAAACTGTTTTTGAACCGATTCAAGTTGGTCCTGATATTTATACCCTTGCAAAGGGTATTATAATTTTGCCCAGAAGTTTGCAACGCATAGAAATATTCATTTCCGACCCCATAAACTATATATATTCTTGATCAGGGGGACGAGCTGAGTTCATTGAGCTTTGTCCGTCCGTCTGTCTGTCCGTCTGTCTGTCTGTCTGTCTGTCTGTCTGTCCGTCTGTCTGTCCGTCTGTTTCTACGCAAACTAGTCTCTCAGTTTTAAAGCTATCGAGCTAAAATTTTGCACAGAGTCTTCTTTTTACTGCACGCTGCTAATATGTCGGAACCGACCGGATCGGATCACTATATCTTATAGCTGCCATAGGAACCATCGGTCGAAAAATGGGTTTTAGTGAGAAAAACTTTTTTGTTTTCGATGTTAGCGTGATTAAACTCGGTCATTAATAATAATATATACTTTCAAACAGATTTGCAAATTTTGGTCAAAATCGGATGACTATATCTTATAGCTGCCATAGGAACCATAGGTCGAAAAATGGGTTTTAGTGAAAAAAACTTTTTTGTTTTCAATGTTAACGTGATTAAACTCGGTCATTAATAATATTATATGCTTTCAAACAGATTTGCAAACTTTGGTCAAAATCGGATGACTATATCTTATAGCTGCCATAGGACCAATCGGTCGGAAAATGGGTCTTAGTGAAAAAAAACTTTTTTGTTTTTAAGTAAATCGTTCTTTAGATCGGTGATTATTAATATTAAACGCTTTGAAACTAATTTGAAAAAGTTGATCGACATCGGGTGACTATATCTTATGGTTGCCATAGGACCGATCGGTCGAACATGAGTCTTGGTAAAAATTTTTTTGTTTAGTTTTGTTAGCGTCCTTAAACTCGCTGATGACTTATTTTATATGCTTTCAAATAGATTCGCAAAATTGGGCCGAAATCGGATGACTATATCTTAAGGCTGCCATAGGGCCGATCGGTCGGAAATTGAGTCTTAGTGAGAAAAATTTTTTCAGACGTTTATCTGTCGGAAAATAGGTTTTAGTTACAAAATTTTTTGATTTTTATGTAAGCGTTCTTAAACTGTGACATTTGCATTTGCAAGGGTATAAAAACTTCGGCACAGACGAAGTTAGCTTGGCCTTCTCGTTTTGGTAATGCGTTGACCAAACACACGACCCATATTCAAGTATTGGTCGAACTAGAGAGACGTATGAATGTTTAGATACGGATCGTTAAATTCCTTGGACCATCTTTTGATAAACCCAAGAACACCCATAGCTTTATTAGAGATGATAGAGACATGTCTATTAAAGCTTAACTTGGGGACAAAGCGGACGCCTAAATCATCAACATCGTAAATGCTGAACGCATTGTCATCAATCGAAAAGTCGTATAAATACGGCTGTGTTCGATGGAAATGTATGAACATTTACACTTTTGTTGTTAAGTCCAATTGAGGAAAGAGAGGTGACAATGGGTCCTTATAGGACAAGCAGAGTTTTAGGTATTATTAAAAGATGACCAGGATATGTGAGGAATATTAAAGTCCCCAACGACAACTAAACGATCACGGTCATTTAATAGAGATGCGATATGTCGAATTCGTTCAGCGTGAGATAGATAAACCGCGAGCTCAGATGCGGGAGGGATGTACGAACAAGTGATAAATAATTTTGAGTCGTGTGTTTGAATTTCAACAGCAACAAATTCAATGTCAAAAGATGATTCACAGGGAATTAGCTGAGTTGGCCAGATTGCATCAACAGCGACGAGAACCCCACCGCCACGACGAGTTGGGCTATCGCACCTATATATAACATACTTGTCACAAAGGATCTCGAAATTGGAAATACCAGCATGAAGGGAAGTCTCACAGAAAGCTATGACATCTTGCAGAGGGAGCAGCAACTAAAGGCGCAGGAGCAGAGGCCACAACGGCGGCCATAGTTGGGGCAACAACAGATTGGTCGCTTACCATAGCCAGAGAGGCGATGGCAGAGGAGGCGCCAACAGGTGCGGCGATACAGGAGGCAGCAACGGCGGCCGTATTTGGGGCGGCAGCGCATTGGTCAGAGGAAGCTCCCACTGGCGGAAAGGCGAAGACAGAGGCAGCACCAACCGGGGCGGCACCCCTTGTGCCGACAGGTGCCGGAGCGGATGCCGCAAAGGCCATAGCTGGGGCGGCAGCAGAATAATCCGTTACAACAACCGTGGGTAAAGCAACAGGAGCCTCACCATGGATAATGGTGCCCATGGAGGATGTATCCATAGCAGCAGCAGCGGTGGACGCCTCGGGATGAGAGTTGCAACGCCCGCAGAGGTCCCGGAAAATACAACCGGCACCATAGCCTGAGTATAACCCACAGTTGGTGAGAACAGCAAAGATGGGGTGACAGCGGTAGCGGGAGACGGAGGAGTATTGTACGAGATGGCAGAGTTCTGAGGATCACATTTTTTACGTTTTGGGCGATTCATTCATAACTTTTAGTCCAAGGAACTGAGAATTCAATGATAAAAATTTCTCACGGCAATGTTCAAACTCAGAGTGGACTTCCTTGAAGCCAACTCGCGTTTGCCGCATAAACGTTCGCATGTCGTCTTCGGGGGGTAACAGCAGATGCACGTATGAGAGAGCGGCAACGATCAAATAGTCCAAGTAGTTGCAATAGATCTTAAGCCACACAGAAAGTTTACTGTTTGACGCCGAGAGCTATGACGACAACAACAATTGTTAGCAAAGAGAACAAGATCGCGCTCACGTTGAAAAACGAAATGCCGAGCGAAAAAACGGGCAAGATTGATTAGGAAAGTGTCACTAGATCACGTCTGCGGGTGTATAGCTGATATGTTTGCGTTTAAGCACAAAACAGAAAAAAAAATAGCAGGAGCGCAGAGACAACACGACCGGCTTCTTTCACGTTCAAACTTAAAAGTATATATATATACATACCTACGACATTTACGATAGTTTCTCCTAACAACGAAATCCGAATTTAAATATTAAAATTTTTCTCTGTTTGTGACAGCTAGTCATTGGTTGCCACCTCATTTGTTCATAAATTTAGAACGAAAAATTCGTTCGGTATCGAAGCTATGCGGGTAATATTTTTCTGCCCGACATGCACATATTTTCGGCAGTGTAAGTAAAATAGGATTTAAAAGGGGGAACATTTTTAATTTTCCAGCTGCAAGTTGTTGGGGGTCTGGACCGAGAGCACAGCGTTATTTAAGCTCTTCCAATTCCTGGCCTACAGACGTGGGAAACGCGAGCTGGTGAAGAGGCATTTGGCTGGCATTAAGAATGAGCGCTTGCGCCAATTTTTAGCCTCCATGATATATGTTTATCTATTCGATGAAGAAAGAGTAGGCAGCTGAGAAAAAGGATTCGGCCAGGTGATGGTCTCTTTTAATCATTACTGTGGTCACTTCCTGCATACGTGGATTGACACAGTCGAATACCAAAATGGCCGCCCTGCAACTCTGGCAAAAGTTGTCCAAGTTTTGCCCTAAATTGTGAATACTCTAAGGGCTTTCCAAATCTTCATCTAAATCTCTCTTTCTCTCTCTGTCTTTAGCTGAATCTGGCCCAAAAATCGGCCGTCAAGGTGCAACACTTACTGCTTACCTATCCATAGTTAAGAATATACGACGCAGCAAAGCCAATATATTTCCCGATTATATACTGCCCTATATCATGGATTTGGCCAGTGAACTAAGTGCGGTCATTGTGCGTGTGGCCATTGCCCGGAATATTGCCGCTTTGGCGAAGACAGCTGTTTACTTTCTGTAGGAGATACAGCGCAATGCTCTGAATCAGATGCCCACATCACGCTATGAGGAGCAAATGAATGCTTTGCATGACGCTTAGGCTGCAATTTTTTAAATGCTCCTGCTAGAAGAGTTAGCAAACAGAATGCAAGCTATTGTTATAGGCTGTAACTGTTATTTTCAGCTATTTTTGTTCCAAAAATGCGATACAATTTAATAAAACCGAAATAATTCAAATAAATAAAGAAACGAAACTAACAAAAAGTACAAATTTTTAAATAGGAAACAAAATGGAATGAAACAAAACATTCTTATCAAATATCGCGAAAGTAATCGATTACAACACTTTTCGAATCCGTTCTCGACACTTTCTCCATAGCGAAAACGTATTGGAAACGATTCAGACTTCGATCCGTTTTCGCTGTCGAGAACGGATTCGAAAACGTGTATCGAGAACTTTCGTTTTGCTGCCACAAACTGAGCGAAAGGTAATACTTTTTCGGACCGAAAACGGAACACATTCTCGATAGTTTTGTTAGAAACGAGAAGGCCAAGCTAACTTCGTCTGTGCCGAAGTTTTTATACCCTTGCAAATGCTGTTTTTGAAATGTCAGAGTTTAAGAAAGCTTACATAAAATCTAACAATTTCTTAACTAAAACCCATTCCTACATATCAAATTAACAATCGCGGAGTTTAAGAAAGATAAAATTTAAAACAGAAAACTTTTTCTCACTAAGACTCATTTTCCGACCGATCGGTCCTATGGCAACCATAAGATATAGTCAGCCGATGTCGATCAACTTTTTCAAATTAGTTTAATATTAAGAATCACCGACTTTAAGAACTATTTATTTGAAAACAAAAAAGTTTTTTTCACTAAGACCCATTTTCCGACCGATCGGTCCTATGGCAGCTATAAGATATAGTCATCCGATTTTGACAAAAATTGGCAAATCTATTTGAAAGCATATAATATAAATTATCGCCGAGTTTTATGACGCTAGCATTGAAATCACAAAAAAAAAGTTTTTCTTACTAAGACCCAATTTCCGACCTATTGTTCCTATGGCAGCTATAAGATATAGTCATCCGATCCGGTCGGTTCCGACATATTAGTAGCGTAAAAAGAAGACTCTGTGCAAAATTTCAGCTCGATAGCTTTAAAACTGAGAGACTAGTTTGCGTAGAAACAGACAGACAGACGGACAGACAGACAGACAGACGGACAGACAGATGGACGGACAAAGCTCAATCGACTCAGCTCGTCGCCCTGATCAAGAATATATATAGTTTATGGGGTCGGAAATGAATATTTCTATGCGTTGCAAACTTCTGGGCAAAATTATAATACCCTTTGCAAGGGTATAAAAACTTTGAGAAAACATCGAAAACGGATCCGTTATCGCTAACGATTGTCGGGTGGGTATTCACATCTAACTAAATAATCTAACAACAGGTTATAGGCCCAGGAATTTTTCCTACAAGCGCGAAGAATCAGTAAAAAAAAATAAAGGTAGGCATGGCACATGGACCTTACGCTTCTTAGTGAAGCCGGATGCATTGTTTTTGGGTACCCTTAGACGTCCAAGAGGATCTTTGACGCTTTGGCAAATGCGAATAGTTGTTTAGGGAACCTCTTAGCCGACTCTTCCAGAGAGGTGAAACTTGGGGAGTGTAAATGTTTTAATCTTGTCGTAGCGATTGCTGGGCAGCTGCAGATGAGGTGTTCCAGCGTTTCTACGAAACCAGGTTCGTTAAATTTCCTGCAGGTGACCTCAGTCGTAATGACTAGCTTTTTCGCGTGAGCGGCTGCCAGGCAGTGACTAGTTAGTATGCCTATAAGCCGTCTACAATCTCTTCTTTGGAGTTGTGGCATATAGTGCGTGAGTTTTTTGTGTCTTGTCTTGCACTTAGTCGTGGAGATTCTGCAGCCGATTGCGATTTTCCACTTTTCCTCTGCTTCTTTCTCCGTTATCTCTTCCATCTTGCTGTATAGCGTCCGTACGCAGATATGTTTAGTGTTGCTTCTTGGTTTAGTGCGGTTCTAGCTTTTGCAAGACTATCTGCCATTTCGTTTTCATCAATTCCCCGGTGGCTGGGAATCCAATAGATTTGCACCTCTCTAGAGCTGCTGAGGGAATATATATTTTTGAGTAAATAGCGTGTCTCTGCATTGCTTTGATTGCCGCTTGGCTATCAACGTATTTGTTTTTTTGATTGTTTGGCGCGTATAGTTCTGCCAGTTCCGCTGCATTCAGTGGTCTGCCAGTTTATAAGAGAGCCTCAAATCCGGGTCCCCGCAGTATACGGCAGCTCCAACTCCTGAGGCGCCTACTGTTGATCACTCTACCCAACATGCTGTGTCCATAGCTTTGTAGCGCCATGGAGGCGTGCTTGGATGTCCAGGGGGTTGACTTCTAGGATGTGTTCGAGTGCTTTTGTTGGAGTGGACTTCAGCGCCCCCGTTAAACAGACTAATGCCTGCCGCTGGGCCTTTTCCATCAGCATTAGATATGAGGACTTCTCCGTGGCTTGCCACCATACCAATATGCCATGTAGTAGTATCGGTCGTATTATTGAGATGAAGAGCCAGTGCGTTAGACTTGGTGATAGGCCCCAAGTGCTGGCTAGCATCTCCTGGGATGCGTAGAGCGCATTGGTTGCAGTACTCCAAGGTATTTAACATTGTTCTTTGGCGTTAGCGGTGCTCCATTTATCGTAGGTGGAGTCCATTTCGGTACCTTTTATCTCTTGGTGAAGAGTATGAGGTCCGCATTCTTCGCATTGACACTACGTCCGGCATCTGTGGCTCACTTTAGTATCTCCTTGAGAGTACAGTCCATGATTGAGCTGAGAGTCGATGGACATTTTCCCTTTATAATTATGCTTATGTCGTCGGCATATGCAGTTGTCTTGGGTGCTTTCCTGCGGAATTTTAGTAATAGTTCGTTGACTATAAGGTTCCATAGAAGAGGTGACAGAACTCCGCCCTGAGGCGTTCCGCCATGTGCCTCTTTCGTCATGGTTATGGTACCCCACTCGGGTTGTACTCTTCTGCAGCTCAGCAGGTTGTATATCCAGGAGCCCAATGCCTTGTGTATTGCTAGTGCTCTTAGGCTTCGTACTATCGCCTTTGTGGTGACGTTGTTAAATGCACCAGATATGTATAGGAATGCTCCCAGGGCAAATTCCTGATGGTTCAGTGCCTTCTCGATGGTGGCTACTTTGGAGTGTAGCGATGTTTCCACCGACTTCCCTTTCGTGTAGGCGTGCTGATTATCCTCCAAGGTTATGTTCATGTCTTCTCTTATATTAAGGTCTAGTAGCTTTTCCATTGTTTTGAACACACACTAGCTCCACTTCAAACATCCTGCAAAAATGGATTGTAGCCATGGGACGATTGCGCATTTGCTCGTCCTTATCATGGCTGGAAATACTCCATCCAGTCCTGGGGACTAGTAGCTCGCGAACGACGGATTTTCTCTTGAGTAATGATGCTGAATTTGGTGGTGGTATAATTTAGTTTGCAAACTATGGTCACACTACACCACCACAAAATTCAATTAATCATAGCATTCGTATGACAGCTGTCGGATCTGCCTGAAGTTGACATTTTTGAAAAGCTTGATAAAACTTAATTGCCAAGTTTCAGTCATATAGCTTTGAAACTGACTGCGTGCCAAAGCTTTATTTAAGGGCATATTTTTATTTGTTTATAACCTTAAAAATTAATATCTTTTGAACTATAAAAGTCTCCATCTTTTTGAAAGCACCGTAATTTAAGTTGTGTTTAGGGCAATAAATTTTATATCCTTAGAAGCAGGGCTTAATACCGGAACCGTTAACCGAAATAAGCCGTTTCTAATCAAGTACCGGAACCGAAACCGATACAAACTTTTTTTTTAGAACCGAAAACCGTTTACCGTTATTAATGGAACCGATAGCACCGGAACGAAACCGAAACGTTGGTACCGGTACAGTTTCGGTTTTTTGATCTATGCAGAGCGCATCGTAGCTTTGATCACGAGTTGGAGCTCAACCTACGGGATGCTAAAGTATTTGCTGGCGAAAGACATTTTTAACATTTGCTCTCGTTTTGCGACTGCAGATGATGACTTTCTTCTGCACCGGAAAGTGTGGGACTCAGTTCGCGAAATTGTACGTTCCAGCGGAGGTGGCCACAACCAAACTTCAGCCGAAAATCTTGTTTTTGGTGATTTTTATTCCATTTGGATACACTGCAAATTGGAAATATAAAAAAATTCGACCTCTAGTAAAACAGCTACCGGATTCCATTAAGACTTTACTCGCACTTAAACGTGTTTAAAACCATTAAAACATTCTAAACTGGTAGTCGGAATCCTCCACAAAATTCCCAGAATTGTATGAGACTTCAAAAGTCGTGATTTCTGTTCCATCTACGCAGGTTAGTGTGGAACGTCTATTCTCTGGCGAAAAAACTATAATAAATCCGCTAAGAAATTGTATGGACTCATCCACTTTGAATGCAATTATGTTATTGTGAGCAAATCACAAGAATGCTATATTAGTTAAATATTTATTTATTTTATTTATTTATTTATTTATTTAAGTTTGACAAAGTTCTGTCAGCATTGCAGGGGTCGCTTAAAAAATGACAGTAAATTATTTCTTACATCTAACACAGAAGAGTGAGCAGAGAAAAGATGGTAATACATATTATAGTTAAGACACAAATTTCGGAAAGGTTCATAGTTAGCATAATTTGTTAGGCAAGGCTGTAGATAGATCGGAGAGAAATTTCTGGTAAGACGCAAAGGAACAGGAAGATTTATTTGGCTTAACAGAGCGCAAGAGTCAATATCACCTGATAAGAGTTTGTGAATGAAAAGCACACAATGGCACGTACGGCGGTTCTTAAGAGATGGAAGATCGATTAAGAGTAGTCGATGCTCGTAAGGTGGAAGATGGATGGTGGGATCCCAGCTGAGGCCACGGAGGGCAAAAATTAAAAACTGTTTTTGAACCGATTCAAGTTGGTCCTGATATCTTTGGTAATGCGGTGACCAAACACACGACCCATATTCAAGTATTGGTCGAACTAGAGAGACGTATAAATGTTTAGATACGGATCGTTAAATTCCTTGGACCATCTTTTGATAAACCCAAGAACACCCATAGCTTTATTAGAGATGATAGAGACATGTCTATTAAAGCTTAACTTGGGGACAAAGCGGACGCCTAAATCATCAACCTCGTAAATGCGTTCAAGAGGATTGTCATTAATCGAAAAGTCGTATAAATACGGCTGTGTTCGATGGAAAGTCATACATTTACACTTTTCAGCGTTAAGTGGGAGGGAATTAACCGAACACCATGTATGCAGAGAGTTTAAGTCCAATTGAAGTCAGTTGAAGTTAAGTCCAATAAAGAGAGGGGACAACGAGTCCTTATAGGACAAGCAGAGTTTTAGGTCATCAGCGTACATCAAAGCATGCGAATGAAGCAGGACGTGAGGGATGTCGTTAATGAACAAATTAAAAAGTAGAGGTCCAAGATGACTACCCTGAGGTACCCCAGAGAGTACGCTGATGGATTCAGAAAGCGACTAATTAAAACGGACACGCTGGGGACGGTGTGTCAAATAAGCCTTTATCCAGTTAAGAAGGTTTAGAGGAAAACCAAGCAGATACAGTTTGTGAAGGAGGAGGTCATGATTGACAGAGTCAAAAGCCTTGCTAAAATCGGTATAAATTACATCAGTCTGCAGTTTATTAATAAAACCCCTATTCACACTAGAAGTAAACTCAAGCAGGTTTGTAGAAACAGAACGCTTTTTCATAAAGCCGTTCGTTAAATAAGACGTGTACTTATAAAATTCAAAGTATATAATGAAATCATAGCTTCTAACATGTTACCTACGAAATATGAAATAGTCTATTTAATTCTAATTTAAATGTGAAACCATTAATTTTGTATTGAAGTTTGATTTGTTTTACATATTACACAAGAATTAAATGATTTGGATTTATCTCAGAATTTAATTTTTCCGAACCGTAGCGTATCGAAACCGAAAACCGAAATTAATGGAAAACCGAAATAGAACCTTTAACCCAAACATTTATTTCGGGACGTACCGGAACCGGTACCGGAACAGAAATTCGTTTCGGGATTAAGCCCTGCTTAGAAGCTATATCATGGTGGTTAACACTGAGAAAAAATTATAAATATATTTTAGCAACAACTACTTAATATTATTAAATAATTTAAAAAGATATTAAATTTTTATTTTAGTTGATACATTAAAATACTATTCAGCAATATCAATACGAGACCTGTCCGATAAACCAAACCCAAGAAATCCAGTTTTTAAAAAAACCCTTTTATTCCAATTTTCCGTTTTTTTTGAAATTGTTTAAATTTCGACTTTGGTGGGCATGTCGAGATCTAATTTCGGAGTTTTTTTTATTGAAATCAAAAATGGTGAGTTTTTTAACTGTTCGGTTTATAAAAGAATGACCCATCTATTACATGGCGACCGTGCAGTCTAAATAGACCTGGACCTATAACTAACTGGACTATAAACTATGGCACAACAACAACAACAACAGCAGCAGCAGCAACCACAGCAATAGCAGCATTAACAACAACAAGCTACAACACAGCAGCACTTAAAACAAGTACGTAGTACAGTGAACACAAATACTAACGACTTGTCTATGTTTAGACATCAACAATCAGAGCATCTCGCTCTGCAAGATTCTGCTCCTGTCGAGCAAAGGGATGCTCCAACTCAACAAGAGGCTCTGGATGCGTGTCCCAACGACGGACCACGCCCACTCACAATAGCTGAGTATAGGGCACGCCAACAACCAAAACCGAAACCCAATGCGAATGCCCTATTTTGCCTTTACTCTGTACCAGTTCATTTGCCCCCGACTATAATATTATAATACATCCAAGGAGTCACGCGTTTATCGTGCAATATTTTAATTATACGCTGATCTCTAAGGTTCTCTCTCTCTCTCTCTCACTATAATTGCCTTTGTTGAATGGGAAGCTGTGGTGATGGGTGGGGGGGTGCGGGGTGTTAACTGGCTGTTTTTTGCTCATAGCTTGTGTATCGTTCATCTGATCTTTATCATTCCTTCAGCAAAAACGATAAATAATTTTGATTTTTAGATATCTCTAGAAGGTACGAACCATTTATCATCAAAACAGTAGGAGATATGACGTTTTTTCCAAATTGCGGGGGCGGGAGGGGGCGTGGCAAAAAGTGAAAATAAACTTGATCTGCGTGCAAGTATAATGAGTTTTTTTCCCATACATGTCAAACCTCTATCTCTCACCATCTCTGAGATCTGTGCGTTCATACAGACGGACCGACAGACGGACGGACGGACGGACGGACGGACAGACGGACATGGCTATATGATGCTGATCAAGAATATATATACTTTATAGGGTCGGAAACGATTCCTTCTCCCAGTAACATACTTTTGCACAAACTTAATATACTCTGTGTACCTTTGGTACAGAGTATAAAAACCAAACCATAAAATACTAAACTCTGTTAGGCTGGGATGACACATTCAATTTCTAGTCGCAACTAATTGTTAAGCGAAACCGACGAATTCACTGCATACTTTAAAAAGTTAGAAGGAAAAATCACAAAAACGCGAAGAAATGTTAAAAATATAGTATATTGGGTATTTTTTTGTATTTTCAGCTGCCAGGGTCACACTCAATGTTACAGCATATTGGGTAAACAAACATATCTGAACAAAAGTTGAAAAGAGACAATAATGGTTTTTTGAAGAGAATATAATATCAATTGCCTTATTGACACCGTCAGAAAGTGTCGCTTTGTCTGGGACTCATCTTCAGTTGATTACAAAAAGAAACAGAAGAAATATCTTTTCTGAGCCTCCGCTGCAGACAAAATCAATTCTTCATGTAATCCTGCAAACAAATTCACACGAGGTAAAACCAAAAGCTTTGAAATTTATTTTATTATACATTATACATAGTACATAATAATATTTATTACAGATGATTGTATAAAGAAGTGGACAAACCTTCGAACCTATTTTCACTCTGAAAATAATAAGACCATAAAAGCTAAGAAGAGTGGTGCTTCTACGGACGAAGTGGAATTTGTGGCAGGAGCTTGGAAATATTCGTCTAAAATGAATTTCCTAGTTGGATCCATGCTGCCAAAAATATCAGTCAATACATTCAATAACACCGACATCGCTGTAAGTGGTAATGTTGAACTTGTTCGCAGTTGACACACCAATTTTCTTATTTTTCAGGTGTTTGATGAAACTACAAGCTCACCAACTTTGCCGGACGATGCGGAAATGGTTGTCAGCTATCCCATTGATTTAAGTGAGCCTATTTGTTTACTACCAAGCAATACCCATTCGTCATGGGATGGCTCTGTGGATGGTATCGACTTTGAGCATAACTCGTCAAATTCAACTGGAGTTTCGACTTGGGATCCGTTCTCAGAACGTTGTGTATCGATACACAGGCCAAAACTATTTTAGATGCTTCTGTTGGTGTGCGAAAAATTGGAGAAAACAGCACTTGAAAACGATTTGCCAAAATGCCGAACGCGCTTTCGACAACTCCACGGTTCCTAGAGAACATGTAATTGAAATTATGCTCCGCCTCAGATAAGTTGCTGTGGGAGTACGGCCTTACCATGTAACTGGTTAATGCAAAAGCGTCGTCGGCTATGAACGTGTATGGCGAAATCCGATGAGATTGTGGAAGCCTACAAGGTGCCGGTATGTTCCCTCTATTGTCTTCTATAGCGTACTTGAGATCGGAATGAAGCCATACTCCTGCATCTCAGACTCGCCCGTTAACACCAACATCTACGTAGACAAGCCGATGATGTGCAGCTGATATAGCCATCAGGATAATCGAGTGGTCTCCTTTGTAGTTAAAATATGTGGATCCGGCTTTCGTCATTGCCCAAATTTTGCAATGTTTGCCTAAAATTAGTTGTATATAAGATATATTTTTTTTAAACAATTTTATTATACCCTTGCAAAGGGTATTATAATTTTGCCCAGAAGTTTGCAACGCATAGAAATATTCATTTCCGACCCCATAAACTATATATATTCTTGATCAGGGGGACGAGCTGAGTTCATTGAGCTTTGTCCGTCCGTCTGTCTGTCCGTCTGTCTGTCTGTCTGTCTGTCTGTCTGTCCGTCTGTCTGTCCGTCTGTTTCTACGCAAACTAGTCTCTCAGTTTTAAAGCTATCGAGCTAAAATTTTGCACAGAGTCTTCTTTTTACTGCACGCTGCTAATATGTCGGAACCGACCGGATCGGATCACTATATCTTATAGCTGCCATAGGAACCATCGGTCGAAAAATGGGTTTTAGTGAGAAAAACTTTTTTGTTTTCGATGTTAGCGTGATTAAACTCGGTCATTAATAATAATATATACTTTCAAACAGATTTGCAAATTTTGGTCAAAATCGGATGACTATATCTTATAGCTGCCATAGGAACCATAGGTCGAAAAATGGGTTTTAGTGAAAAAAACTTTTTTGTTTTCAATGTTAACGTGATTAAACTCGGTCATTAATAATATTATATGCTTTCAAACAGATTTGCAAACTTTGGTCAAAATCGGATGACTATATCTTATAGCTGCCATAGGACCAATCGGTCGGAAAATGGGTCTTAGTGAAAAAAAACTTTTTTGTTTTTAAGTAAATCGTTCTTTAGATCGGTGATTATTAATATTAAACGCTTTGAAACTAATTTGAAAAAGTTGATCGACATCGGGTGACTATATCTTATGGTTGCCATAGGACCGATCGGTCGAACATGAGTCTTGGTAAAAATTTTTTTGTTTAGTTTTGTTAGCGTCCTTAAACTCGCTGATGACTTATTTTATATGCTTTCAAATAGATTCGCAAAATTGGGCCGAAATCGGATGACTATATCTTAAGGCTGCCATAGGGCCGATCGGTCGGAAATTGAGTCTTAGTGAGAAAAATTTTTTCAGACGTTTATCTGTCGGAAAATAGGTTTTAGTTACAAAATTTTTTGATTTTTATGTAAGCGTTCTTAAACTGTGACATTTGCATTTGCAAGGGTATAAAAACTTCGGCACAGACGAAGTTAGCTTGGCCTTCTCGTTTTTTATTTACCGTCGACTGCGCCAATACAATTTGGAAATCCCAACATTGTGAAAAATCTTTTGCTATCCTCTCCCAGTCTTGTGCACTGCGTGGAAATGCCAGGTATTCGTCCCTCAAAACTTTATAGAGTGCTGGAATTGTCTCCTTCAAAATTTTAGAGATCGTTGACTGCTGGATTCTAAAGAGCAATTGCAAACTGTATTGAGATTCGCCTAAAATGAGTAAGACAGACATTATGGCATATACAAATTTTGTGTACATATAATAAAATCCATACCTGTGGCAAGGTAGCGGAGGGTTACCTGCAGTCGCTCTGCAGGTCCTATGCAGTTTCGCATAAAGGTGTTCTGCTTTTCAATAAAGGGTTTCTCTTTTGTCAAAAGCTTCCCAAACTGATCCGGCCTCATTCTGAGCGTGCGCACGTACAAGCTATAATCTTCATCATGGATTTCTTTAAGGAGTTTGTGGCTGAAACCTGGCAAATAATTTATTTATCAACCAAATGCAAAATGTCTTGAATATTTTAGTTAAACTTGCCGTCTGCTTCTCTTTGCAACAACCACAATGAAGAAAACTTATTTTTTTTCTTCGTACGCGATTTCATTTTGGGCAATGAAATAATAAAAAAATTTAATTGCAAAGTGCTCTCTCCTAGATTTACCAAATCCATTGTCAACCGAGTTGTTACAAATATTGAATCCAGCTGAATCAATTTTGCCTACTGCGCTGCCGACAGAAGCAACGCCTCTGTCACTCATCAACAATATTGTGCGGCGAATTCAAAAATACTTTGTCCCACTCACACCAACGACGTTTGCCTATTAACAAAAAATTGTGACAATAATTGTTCGTAAAAATTGAATGTGTCATCCCAGCCTTAGGCTTTTAAACTTACTACATATGGCTGGTATTGTTTTATATAGAGCCCAATAATGTAAGCCAGTCATATGTCATCTAACTAACAACCAATATTTCCAGTTATATATGTATATATGTACGTTTGAAAAATAGCAAAGAGGAAAATTTTTTATACCCGTTACTCGTAGATTAAAAGGGTATACTAAAGTCGTGCAAATGTATGTAACAGGCAGAAGCAATCATTTCCGACCATATAAAGTATATATATTCTTGATCAGTATCAACAGCCGAGTCGATATAGCCATGTCCGTCTGTCCGTCAGTCTGTATGAACACCTAGATCTCAGAGACTAGAAGAGCTAGAGCAACCAATTTTGAAATGTAGGTTCCTATTGTCTGCACTCAGATCAAGTTTATTTCAAATTTTTACCACGCCCACCCACGCCCCCACAATAGAAAATGCTGAATAACTCCCACCATTTTTGAGATATCGATAACTTAGTCAATCGGTATCCAAATTAAATGGAACAACATTTTTTCAACGGAGAATTAAATGGGCTCTCATAATAAACTTTAAGGGAAAATCGCATAGAAGAAAATAGTTAAACCAGTGGTGGTCAAAGTATAAATTTCCAAAAAAAAAAGTTGAAAATGCCAGATCTGTAAGCCGCATTTCTCAGCCATCGCGTTAGATCAGTCAAGCCATTGTTAAAAATATATTAGATTGCTCTCGTCGCTATCGGAATTGACAAGTTTATAAACAATCAGACGGTCTATGCGCGCGTTATATCTATTTAATAAAGGTAAAAAGGCAAAAAGTGGTTTTTGGGCCATAACTTCAGATTTTGGAGGTCCCCGAGGAAAACCAAGTATGAGGAAGTGCTATACGCTACCTGCTCTACAGCGTACGGTATGTCATTACCCAGGTTATTTCGCACTGTAGCACTGTGTAATTATATTAGAATTTGAAAACAGATATTTGAATACATTTGGTATAAATTTTACCGCTAATACATTGCACAAGAACCCAAAGGCAATCTTATTGACCGCCATTCCCGGTGTTCAGGCTAGATCAATAATAAGAGAATATTCAATACTAGGCATAATATAATAGATTTTGCAGTGTTCATAAATTAAAATGAATTGACAGACCACGAAGAACTTGAATTGACAGAGCAGGAAGAGATAGAATCGGTAAACAATTCAGCTACCGATATAGAGGAAAAGGATTTAAACAATCTAACAATTCCAGCTGTCTTAACAGTAGCTGAATTTTCAGATCAAGATTCAGATTCTGATTTAAATTCCAGCAAATGACAGCCTTACAATCAGCTGCCCTAAAGACATACATAAAAGAAATTTCACATGCAGTTCCAGAATTTGATGGAAAAAAATACATCTGCAAAGATTTATTGCAGCAATAAAATTGGTCAACCTGAGAAAGGGACCCTACAGAAGCTTTGCAATTGAAGTAGGTTAAGTTAGGTTAGGTTGCGATGGCTGAGAACGACAAGTCGTTCAGGTCGCGTATAGCACTTTGGGCCCATTGCCATACCATATTATTCCCTGTTAACCCTTTTTAAACCTTCACCATTGTAAAGCAGCAACCGCTGCTCTTCTATTTCTGGTGACAGAATCAACGGCTTGAGGACACCAAAGTACAAACTTTTCCACACCAAGGGTAAGGGTAAGATTCGCACATGTATTCTAAACAAACTGCATTATAATACAATTTTACTTCCTCAGTTCAGTGATGGAGACATCACAACGGTCAGCCTGGAACTGAGAAGTTCGACCATCAGGCTGGCATCCTTTTATCTGCCCACGACATCGACGGCCCTGCACCACCAAATCTATTCCAATACCTTATTGGGAGCAGCACACACAACACTAGCCTCATACTAGGGGGCGATGCCAACTAACATCACACACAATGGGGCAGCACAAATATAAATGAGGGAGGTGAGTCTTTCTACAACTTTTTATTGCAAACCAACTTGCATATTGCCAACAAGGGTGTTGACCCAACATTCATAATAAAAAACAGGAGAGAGGTTTTAGACATCACTCTCATCTCTGATGAACTCTATGATCAAATGGTATCATGGAAGGTGCTAACGGAGCACTCCTTCTCTGACCACCGTTACACAGAGCTCGTTTTAACCAATAAATGCCCTTCACCCAAGAGGATTCAGAACCCAAAAAAGACAAAACTGGGAAGTACACAATAAATTCCCAGTCCAAAAGCTTGAAATGTCCCCACCATTCACACCAAGTACGTGAAATCAGATAGACGAACTTGTAGAAAAGCTTACCACAGCGTACAAAGACTCGTTCGATAGGGCCTGCCCCCCTAGAAAAATAAAATCCACCTTTAAACCACCATGGTGGTCTGCAGAGCTTGATAAACTCAGGAAAGAATGTAGGCATACAATCAACGTAGCCGAACACAATGACCAAACAACCGATTGGGATTTTTATAAACAAAAGCTAAGTATATACAAAAAAGCTATTAGACGGGCTAAACGTACATCTTGGGCCCAATTCTGTAGCAATATAGAATCAACCTCTGACGGATCTCGTCTACGGAAAATCTTGGCAAGCTCACCAGTATCGCCAGGGCTATTGCAAAAACAGACGGAACCTGGTCCGAGTCCAGCGAGGTATCTCTAGACCTTCTATTGTGCACTCATTTTCCTGAATGCTCCATAAACTCACCAACAACGGGTAGGTCAACCGACCTGTCTATAACACACAATAAGAATATAGTAACAGCAAGCAGAATTAAGTGGGCAATCGACTCGTTCGAGCCATTTAAGTCACCAGGGCATGATAACGTATTTCCTGCTCAACTACAACACACAATTGGGCATATAATGAACTGGCTTTACACAATATATGTAAGCTGTCTGAAGTTCTACTATATCCCCACCAGATGGAGAGAAACTAAAGTAGTCTTTATACCAAAGGCTGGCAAGCCCTCACATGTAAAACCAAATGACTATAGGCCAATCAGCCTATCTTCATTCCTCCTGAAAACCCTAGAGAGACTTATAGACACCTACCTAAGGCAGACTATAAAGCCCTCTCTTTTAGTACACACACAGCATGCGTACAGCCAGGGAAGGTCAACTGAAACCGCCCTATACGCCCTGTTCTCAAAGATGGAAAAATCTCTTGAAGTGGGAGTCTACTCTCTAGTTACATTTCTCGACATAGAGGGTGCCTTTAATAACGTCCAACCTAGTGCCATCACCTCTGCCTTGGCAAATGTCATCGTCCAATTGCTAACCAGCAGGTCGGTGTACTCGCAGCATGGAGGCGTTTCCGCTCAGAGATTTGTTAGCAGAGGCACTCCCCAAGGAGGTGTTCTCTATCCTCTACTATGGATCGTAACAGCTAATCAACTACTTCGGTTCATGGAAGCGGAAGGACACGTGGTGGTGGCCTACGCAGACGACATTGCAATTTTTAAATGTGGAATCTTCCCACAGACGCTGTGAGACCTCATGCAGACCGGACTGACAACACTGGCTCAGTGATAGACATCTTGTGGTCTGGGTGTAAGCCCAGACAAAACAGAACTAGTACTCTTCAGCAGGAGATACAAAATTCCTAACCTTATCCCTCCTAAAATCAATGGAGTAAGCCTAACATTTGGAGACAATGCCAAATACTTGGGAGTCATACTGAATAGGAAGCTACTCTGGAATGACAACATACATGACCGCAAAAAAAAGGCAACAATTGCTCTTTTCTCGAGCAGAAAGGCTATAGGCCGAAAATGGGGTTTTTCCCCATTAATAGTACATTGGCTTTACACAGCCGTGGTACGCCCTATACTAATGTATGGATTACTAGTATGGTGGCCAGCACTCGGGAAACAATTTGTTCTAAACAGCCTAAATAAAGTACAGAGAAGTGCTAAGATAAGTATGAGCGGCGCGCTCCGAACCACACCAACGGAAGCACTCAACACCATATTTCATCTCATACCACTAGACCTCGTAGCAAAACAGATGGCTATCACAACAGCCCTCAGACTAAGAGAATCCGACACCTGGAACGGACACTCTACTGTACTCGGCCACCAAGCGGGTATACCGTCAAATACGGACTACTGTATACCTCTAACGACGTTCGACAAATCGTACGACGTCTACATCCCAAGCAGAAGCAGAGCTAACGCTATAAATATCTACACGGATGGCTCTAAGCTCGACGAAAAAGTAGGAGGGGGTGTCTTCTCCCCCAACCTAGACCTAAACTTATCGTTCGGCCTTCCTGACTACTGCAGTGTGTACCAAGCGGAAGTGGTAGCCATCCAGGAAGCTGCCACCTACCTTAACACACTCACGGTCAAAGAAGGAAACGTATTTATATACTCAGACAGTCAAGCCGCCCTTAAAGCACTTGACTCACATACCAACAATGCTAAAACACTTACGGAATATCGCTTATCTCTAAACGAGATCGCACGACATTTTAGTATACACCTAATATGGGTGCCTGTACACCGAAACATAGACGGAAATAAGACTGCGGACAAACTGGCCAGACTAGGCACAACCATCGAGCTCCTTCCAGAGAAGAGCACGATAGGGATGCCTATGGCTACCTACAAGCTTCACAAAAAATCCGGAACACTGCGTCTTGCTACTGATAGGTGAAAACCTTTCCTCGTGCTCGGTAGCAAGAATCACGTGGCCAGAATTCAACCTAAAACGCACTAACACACTTTTGCGTTGCAGAAGGGAACACATAGCCCTTCTGGTGGGTGCCCTGACAGGTCACTGTCTTATTGGCAGATACGCAGCACGCCTCGGCGTAGCACACCACGATTTCTGTCAAAGTTGCAGATATGAGGAAGAGGAGGAAACGGTACAGCACCTCCTGTGCCACTGCCCCGCTCTAAACAGGAGGAGGCTAAGAATTCTGGGTCAACCCCTTTTAGCCAATCTCTCGGAGACATCCGAGCTAGAGATCACAGCTCTACTTAATTTTATTCTGTCCACACAATGGTTCTGTATTAACCCTCCTATGGAATAAAAGGTTAACAGGGAATATATGGCATCGCAACGGACCCTTGCGGCCTAAGTGGGAGAGTGACTTGTCGCTCTCAGCCATCGCAACCTAACCTAACCCTTTTTAAGACTGAGGGGGGTCCTCGGTACTGAACTATTGTGTGGACAGAATGAATTTTAGTACAGCTGGGATCTCTAACCCGTATATCTCCGAGAGGTTGAGTAGGAGAGGTTGACCAGTGTCCCAAGTCTCCTTCT
Organism: Lordiphosa magnipectinata; assembly: GCA_037044535.1. Taxonomy (NCBI): domain Eukaryota; kingdom Metazoa; phylum Arthropoda; class Insecta; order Diptera; family Drosophilidae; genus Lordiphosa; species Lordiphosa magnipectinata. The sequence goes on from JBAMBO010003715.1 coordinate 96,673, forward strand.
ACTTAAAGCAGGGCAGTGGCAGAGAAGGTGTGGTACGGATTCCTCCTCTTCTTCATATTTACTGCTTCTGCAGAAGTCATGGTGTGTGACGCCTAGGCGTGCTGCGTGCCTGCCAATAAGACAGTGACCCGTGAGGGTCCCTACCAGTGTTCCCTTCTGTGACGTAAAAGTGTGTTAGTACGTTTAAGGTTGAATGTAGGCCACGAAAGTTTCGATACAGGAGGAGGAAAGGTTTTTTTGTGTGGAGCTTATATGTTGACATTAGCATCCCAATCATACTCTTCTCTGAAAGGAGTTCGAAGGTGGTTCCTATTCTGGCCAGTTTGTCCGCAGACTAGTTTCCATCTATGTTGCGGTGTCCAGGCACCCATATTAGGTGTATACGAAAATGTCGTGCGATCTCGTTTAGAGATAAGCGATATTCCGTAAGTGTTTTAGCATTGTTGGTATGTTAGTCGAGTGCCTTAAGGGCGGCTTGACTGTCTGAATATATAAATACGTTTCCATCTTTGACTGTGATTGTGTTAAGGTAGGTGGCAGCTTCCTGGATGGCTACCACTTCCGCTTGGTACGCTTGGTGCAGTGGTCAGGAAGGCGGAACGACAAGCTCAAATTTAATTTGGGGGAGAATACTCCCCCTCCTACGTTTTCGTCGAGTTTAGAGCTATCAGTGAATATGTTAATGGCGTTGGCTCTGCTGCGGGGAATGTTTTCCCACTCGTGTCGGTTTGGTATGTAGACAACGTATTGTTTGTCGAACGTCGTTAGTGGTATGCAGTAGTCTGTGATTAGTGGTATACCCTTTTGATTTTCGAGTATGGTGGAGTGTCCCGAATTGCCCCTATTCCAGGCATCGGACTCCCTTAGTCTTAAGGCTGTTGTGATAGCCAGTTACCTTGCTACAAGGTCTAGTGATAAAAGGTAAAGAATAGTATTTAGCGCTTCCGTTGGTGTCGTTCGGAGAACACCACTAATACATATCTCTGCACTTCTCTGTACTTTCTGGAGGTTGTTCAAGACATATTGTTTCCCGAGTGCTGGCCACCGTACTAGTGCTCCGTAGAGTAGTATGGGACGTACAACGGCTGTGTGTAGCCAGTGTACTATGGAGGGCGAAAAACCCCATTTTCGGCCAATTGCCTTTTTGCACGAGTAAAGAGCAATGGTAGACTTTTTGATGCGTTCGTTTATGTCGTCTTTCCAGAATGAAATTCTTGTCCAGAATGACACCCAAGTATTTGGTATTCTTACCAAATGCAAGGCTTACTCCTTCAATTTTGGGTGGAACAAGATCAGGAATTGTGTACTTTTTGGTGAAAAGAACCGATTCCGTCTTAGCCGGGTTCACGCCCAAGCCACAAGATTTAGTCCACTGAACAAGTGTTGTCAGTGCGGTCTGCATAAGGTCACACAGCTTTTGCGGAAAAATGACACATTTGAAGATGGCAATATCATCCGCTTAAGCCACCACTACGTGTCCCTCCGCCTCCATGAGTCGCAGCAGTTGGTTAACTGTTACAACCCACAGCAGCAAAGAGAGAGAGCACCTCCTTGCGGAGTGCATCTGTTGGCATATCTGCGAGCAGTTGCAACGCCAAGTTGAGTGTACACCGACCTGCTGGTTAGCAATTGGTCGATGAATCTTACTAGCGGCGCCTCTGCATCCACATATGTCAAGGCAGCGGTGATGGCACTAGGTTGGACGTTATTAAAAGTACCCTCTATGTCGAGAAATGCTACTAGGGAATAGTCCCTCACTTCAAGTGATCTTTCAATCCTTGAGACCAGGGAGTGCAGAGCAGTTTCAGTAGACCTGCCCTTGCTGTATGCATTTTGTGTGGGGGCAAGATGTGAGGAACTTATAGTTTGCCTTAGGTGTACATCTATAAGTCTCTCAAGAGTTTTTTGAAGAAACGAGGATAGGCTGATTGGCCTATAATCGTTTGGTTTCGCATGTAAAGCTTTGCCAGCTTTTGGTATAAATACCACTTTTGTTTCTCTCCGCTTAGTGGGGATGTAATTGACCCTAAGACAGCTTACATGGATTGTGTAAAGCCAGGGTATTGTATGCCGAATGGTTTGTTGTAGTTGGGCAGGAAATATGTTATCTGGACCTGGTGATTTAAAAGGTGCGAGCGAATCGATAGCCCATTTAAATCTGTTCTTCATGACAATCGAGCGAATCGATAGCCCATTTAAATCTGTTCTTCGTGACAATGGTTTTGTCGTATTACGTAGAAAGGTCGGTTGGCCTAAACTGAGGTGTTAAGTTATGCGGGCGTTCAGGAAAGTGAGTGCTTAGCAGAAGATTCCTGTCACCAGAAATCAACGGCTCTTGGACAATCTCAATATCTACTTCTCCGGGGGATAGGCGAAGTAAGAGGTCAGCGGTTGCTGCTTTACAGTGGTGTAGGCTGATCTGCAGAACTTTCACCATTTTGCGAGAAGCTCTCCTCTGTCAGGGTGTCGTCCGGATCCCCTTGGATCTCTTGGAGGAGTTCCTGCTCAGAGTACAGACGTCTAAAGGATGGTCCATAGTCGGATCCAGAAAATATGTATCCACGGCGCTCCTCTTGTTGAGGGGTAAGCTCTACATCCGTATCTTTTTCTTCCTCACTTTGAGCCTCTGATTGTGCATCCACAACTACGCTTGCTGCTAGGTTAGCAAGTGCCTTGGTGTCCGTCTTACAGACCTTCATGTAGACACGCTGGAACCCATAGTTCAGGATTCTGTCGCACCTGGTTAGGTACTCCACGGACTCTTGGTCGATTTGGAATGTGACCCGAGTGGTAGCTCTGGTAGAGCGCTCCACTCTAACCACCCTCCAATTGCTGGTAGGAGCGCCGGAGTTCAGCATCCTCATCAGCAGCAGTATTTTCTCCGGCTCCGCAGGGTTCACGGGTAGCCAGACTCGGGCTCTTGGACACGATGGTATATCCTTGGCGTCGACAACCTTCAATTTTGCCCCGCGCTAAACTTTGCCGACCTTGTTGATGGCGGCCCTGTACAGATCCACTGATCTGTCATCCTCACATGGTACCAGACGCATGTTCCCTTGAAACCATCCTATGCTGTAGCAGCATGGAGGTGTCCCAGGGTTCTCCAGTAGCACGTCGAAGGTGACGCCACTTAATGCCGCCTCGTTCCACTTCCAGTGGTGTAGTGGGATCGCGCCAAATGGTTTTCCCTCATCCAAAACACCCATCTTCGCCATCTCGGCGAAGGAGACTCGGAGAGGGGCTCCGTGCGTTTTCGGTCTTTTGGATGCCAGCGGTTGCTGATCATCCAAAGACCGATCCCTCTTCGCCGTGGATGGCATTTTGGGTTGGGTGCCATTCTGTGGCGGATCATTGGCAACTGCAGATACCTGTTTGGGTGGGGGCATCTCTAAGGAGAAGTTCGGTAAAACTTCCCTAGCCCAGGTTATGTCCTCCTGGACTTTTTTATTTTTATTTATTTATTTATTTATTTAGAGTTGACAAAAAAAGGCTGTCAACGAAAATTTATATACGTTACAAAAATTTTTATGAGCTAATGAAGCCTATCAAAGAAAATCTAATAAAATTACAAAATAAACTAATAACGACTCCGACACGGTGGGGGAATTTTATTTGCCCGTCCGGCCAGCTATGCCCCTATTCACAGCCAATTGTAGTCAGAGACGTTATTAGAGCTAACAAAAACTTTAATAATATAGAGATCGAGAAGAGGGAGAGAGAGAGAAAGAGAGAGAGAGAGAGAAAAAAACCATAACCTACAGTTAAGTAGGAACAAAGAAGAAAAAAATAAGATAATATATTAAATTAAAAAAAAAAAAAAAAAAAAACTGCGATAGAGAGAAAAATATCTTAAAGTAAACTTTAAAAATTAAAAATTTATACGAAAAACTTAAAACTAAATAACCGGAAAATCTCTGACCCGGTGGGGGAGGATTTTTTAGCCAGTCCGACAAGCTATGCCCCTACTCACAGCTGGGAGTGGTCAGAGATTTCCCCGGAGATAATTATAGAGAGACGTTTTTAGAGAGAAGAGAGAGAGATCTGTTGAGAGCAGGTGATAGAGATCATTGTAATTTTGACATAAGACCCGAAAACGATTGTGCTGGGCATAATCAGTTGTGCATCTGGGCAAGATTAAAGGTAAATAGTTTCTAGTTGGCCTAGAAGGAACGGAAAAGTTAAGGCGACCTAAAAGTTCAGTAGAGTCTACATCACTAATGATTAGCTTATGAAGAAAAGAAACGCCTAGGACTGTTCTACGATCAGCTAACGAAGGAAGGTTAATAAGCAAGAGGGCAGACGAAGGTTAGGGTCCCAATTTAGTCCACGAAGAGCAAAAAGCAAAAATTGCTTTTGTACTGATTCGATACGATCGATATGCTTTTTGTATTGCGGACACCAGACGGACGAGCAGTATTCAAGTACAGGACGGACTAGAGCAGTGTACAGGAGCTTTGTGGTGTAAGGATCATTAAATTCCTTCGACCAACGTTTAATGAATCCAAGTACACCATTCGCCCTATTAACAATAGAAGAGATATGAGGATTGAAACTCAATTTGGGGTCAAAAAGAATTCCAAGATCAACGACGGTAGATATTCGTTGCAGGGGTTCATTGCCAATCGTATAAATAGCCAGCGAAGGTTTGCAACGATGGAAAGTCATAAACATGCACTTGGAGCAGTTAAGGTACAAATGATTAACCAAGCACCAAGACTGCAAGGAGTTTAAATCATCTTGCAATCTAATGGAATGTGTCGGGTCATTGAAAGATAAAATAAGTTTAACGTCATCGGCATACATAAGTATCCGAGAGTAAGATAGTATTGTGGGTAGGTCATTAATAAAAAGAGTAAAAAACAAAGGACCAAGGTGACTACCTTGCGGTACACCGGACGTTACAGAGACGGGCTTTAAAGTGTCTGAACGTAATATAACTTTCTGGGTTCTATTTTTTAAATAGGACGAAATCCAGAGCAGAAAAGCGGCGGGAAATCCTAACCGATCAAGCTTATAGAGGAGAAGATCATGGTTTACAGAGTCAAAAGCCTTACTAAAGTCGGTGTAAATGACATCGGTTTGCTTTTTCTTAAGGAACCCATCATTAACCAATGAAGTAAATTCAAGCAAATTGGTCATAGTTGACCGACGCTTAATAAACCCGTGCTGGAAAGGTGATAAAATCGATTTGCAATAGTGCTGCAAGGTGGAGGTTATAATCTCTTCAAATAATTTAGGAATAGCGGAGAGCTTAGCTATGCCTCTGTAATTGGAAATATCAGATTTTCCACCTTTTTTATGAAGAGGAATGATATAGGACTCTTTCCAAAGAGTTGGAAAGACTGAAGAATCGAGTGATAGATTGAAAATCTTAAGCAAAGGTTTGCATAAGGAACTACAGCACTCTTTAAGAACACAACTAGGAATGTTGTCAGGGCCAGGGGAGTATGAGGATTTTAGAGATTTTAAATGCGAAAGTAGGGAGCTTTCACTAATCGAGGGAACACAAATCCAGTTAGAAGAAGGAATGGTATATGGATAAGAAGTGTTAATAAAGTGGATAGAGGAATACGTTGATTGAAAAAAGTCTGCGAATAGGTCGACGGCAGCAGAATCATTGCCAGCCTTTTGGTCACCCAGAAAAAAAGAAGAAGGTAGCGATGAATATCTACGCTTAGAGTTCACAAAGCTATAGAATTGTTTAGGGTCCTCTGCAAATTGAATTTTGCACCGGGCAAGATAATTCTTATAGCACTCAGAGTTAAAAAGTTTAAAGTTGGATTTTGCTATTGAATATTTAGAGAAATCAACAGCCAAGCCAGATCGTTTATACTTTTTGAAGCATCTAGACTTAATATTTTTCAAATTAGAAAGTCTAGGGCAGTACCAAGGAGGATTAAGTGACGCGGGAGAAGCTACGCTATAAGGAACACAGATATCTAAGAGAGAATTAAGGGATTCGTAGAAAAAGGCAAGAGCAAAGTCAAAATCAACCGCATTGAACAGAGGTGACCAGTCTGTTGCACAAATAAGTTGATTTAATAATGTAAAGTTTCCTTTACGAAAACAACGACGAGGTTTATTAGGAATTTTAGAGGTTGATGAAGTAGTCTCAGAAACTGAAAGAGAGATTTCAAGAGTAGGATGGTAAATATCTTCGGGCAGTGATAGAGGGACGGACCTAGAAACTACAGCATTAGTACTGTCAGCGACAAAGACAAGATCCAGCAATTTATTAAGATCGTTTGGAATTGAATTTATCTGAGACAAGGATATAACAAGCAGATGATCTAAAAAGTCATGCTGTGTTGATGGCACAAGATAGGTTGACCCATTAAGATATGACCAGGCGATGTTTGGTAAATTGAAATCACCTACAACAACCAATGAGTCAATGTCTCTAAATTGGGCATAAACATCTTTTATACAAGTTATATGGTTCATATAAACTTGAATATCGGAAGAAGGAGGGATATAGGAGCAAGTAATATATAACGAGAAGGAAAGAAAAGAAACTTTTACGGCTACGAATTCCACACCATTAGGCAGACTTAGTGGAATTAATTCCGAACGGTGGCTAGTCTTCACTGCGATCAGTACACCACCACCTCTTCGAGTAGGTCGATCATATCGATATATAAAAAAATCATTTGACAAAATTTCGCAATCAGAGATTGATGGATTTAACCACGTCTCTGAGAAGGCAATAATGTCAAACTCAAATGAAGCACTATTCAAGAACAAGGTAGTAAGTTTTGATAACAGACCCCTAACATTCTGATAGGCTATAAGAGGACTAAAGGACAGAACTAGTTTTTTGAAACCCTGTTAGAGCTAGACCCTACATTTGAGGGCAAGCTGACGGGCATTGGCCTAACACGATTTTTTTGCCTAAACTCGTGAACAATCATATCTGGCATCCAAAATTCTGGGTCACATATGATTGGAAAAGCTTCACCTGGAACACTTATGTTAAAGGAAGCTACATCACGAGGCTGGGCAAAATTAAACTTTGAAATGGAAACACTTGCTGAGGATTTGCTAGCAATATAGGCGGTAATTTTCTCGCAAGTAGTTTCAGGAGATAACCTAGACACAAAAACTGTTTTGCGTGGTGCTATAACAGTAAGAAGGGAAGGCTGTGAAGAAAGGGAAGCACTTTCATCAGGTTCAGGTGGCACTATTGGAGAACTAACTAGTCTACGATTTGGAGGTTTATTTAAAAAATTATTAATAACTCCTTGACTTGGGGAGGGAGGCAATGGAGACAAACCAAGCATACTAGCTGGTGAAGCGGACAGGGAAATGGTCGGCGACAAGTCTTGACACTGAGGCGAGACTGGCAACGATGAAGGGGGATCAATCGACTTGTCAGAATCGGGAGGTGGCACTATTACAACTTGAGGCTCCGACCGACGTGTGGGTGGTGACTCAAAATGGAATTTACTAAGCAACTCATCACTAGAGGTAAACTCACTTGCGAGTTGCTTAGTTATTTTATGCAACTTATTATATTTATTTTTCACGGTATTAGACATACGCGAGAAATTAAATTGCTTAACAGTGCATACAGGGCAGGACCACCTTAACGCACCACAATCTTTTTTAGTTGAGCAAATTTTATCAAGGTCGCGACCACTTAGTGCAGCACATTTTATATGCACAATCAACAGTTAACAAACCGGAATTGTTCCGAATCATTTGCATCTTTATTAGTACACGACTTTTTGCAGCACGACATTGATCAAAATTACCACTGGGGCTCAAAACTAAAGAGATTAGAAATCAAAGCGCGTTTTAATATCTCACTCTAAGAGCGGCGTAACAAATAGAAAAGCTCAAAGCTTTCTCAGCAGAAAAGTAAACAAAAACAAATTTAGGGTGAGAGCGATGCACACAGAGAGTATGCAGCAGCAAATGCACGCACTAACCTTTGTTAAGAGGGGGGAACCGCCAAAAACAGATGAGCGGAAACAAAGCAAAAACAAAACACTCAGCACAGACGCCGCGATATTTATTTTTATTAAATTAATAATACCCAGATGCACAACAAGAAAGCAAAGCACTCACCGGTAGTGGGTATTAGTAATTGACAGATTTTGGATGTATTCGCGAAATTATAGGCACGTTGAACGTCACAATTAATTTTTAAATACGGAGCACAAAAAAAGCACGTCAATCTCTCACAAGAGTCTCTCTCTCCAATCCTCTATCTACGTCTGGTCCTTCCTGATTGGGTTGGTTGTCTGACGCTTAAGGATTCTGCAATTGGCTCCACCCTCTAAAAAGTTCAAAATGAGACTAAGATCGAAGATATTTTTAAGATATTGCAAGAGAAAATTGTCGGTGAAACATCCGACGAAGTACAGGCAAAAATGGCAAATGAATACCAAAAACAGAACCACAATTTACGAACGAAATAGACAATTTACGCAAATGGTTAGAAGCATCGTATATTGATGAAGGCCTAGGTGCTGAACACGCCATGACAACATATTGTGAAAATGGAAAGCTCAAGACAATTCTTGAGGCAGGCTCATTCAAAACAATGGATGAAGCAATAGCCAAATACGTACATCACAGCACTGAGATGACTGATAGTATGAATTTCATTCTCTTTACAAAAGGGCGTTAAAACTTCCAAAGTAATACCAACAAAGGTAATCACAGAGAAAGGGCAAACGGCTCATATGGCAACAAATCATATGGCCGTGGAGGTAATAACAACTACGGAGGTAACTATAATAACAACTACGGAGGAAACTATAATAACAATAACAGAGGTCGTGGAGGATTTTGAAGAAAAAATCGTAATAACGGTAATTCCTACAACAACCAAAGAAATGACAATCAGGTAAATTCTCACAGACAATGTTAGGACAGCCCAAAATAATTCGGGAAACCAGCAACCCTTTAGATACACAGAATTAAAAAAGGTTTATTCAATAAACTTCAAATTTAATATTTTTTCTTCGCTTTATAATGTAGAATCAGGAAAGAAACTGACATTTTTACCAGATACAGGTGCATCTTCTAAAAGAAGATTCCAATGTCTATAGTGACATCCAATTAAATAACACTATAGACATTCAAGGTATAGGTCAAGGAGTAATAAAGGACTCGTTCCACTAGAGCGACAAACAGACAACTATATAGTTCCTCACAATTTTCATATAGTTGATAAGACTTTCGCTATAGCATGTGACGGAATAATAGGCATAGATTTCATTAAAGGCTTTAATTGGCAAATAGACCTAGAACAGTCCGAAGATTGGTTTATAATTAGACCAAACAATTGTTATGACCCAAATTGCTTTGGGCCCTGCGGTGCGCTTTAGTGGACAGCGCCGGGTAACTCAGCACTCAGGGAGGGGTAATCCAACCCAGTCCACACGCACACACACAACAATAAAACAAACATACATGCGTTCATCATTAGGCCCTATCACTGGCCCTATAGCAGACGACTATATGTCCTACTTCAGCCCAGGCAGCTCATTCCTCCCCTCCCCCAAACAATCAGCTCACACCAAATCCAGCAGGACATACATAATTTATTTCTTGAAATTGATACATTAAACATTTCCTTTAACTCGCTTACGAGACATACACTCCAGGGCAAATAACTAGAAGCATTTGGTATACAACACTATGTGCGGGTCGCAAAAAAAAAAACACCCAACTCGGTTCCTACCTATGAGCTCATATTCAGAAACATCGACGAACACGTTCTAACTTTTAATCTCTTTTTACAGCCACAACTCTATTGGTGTAGGACCCGCAAACGAGAGAAGCTTATCACAAACGAGGCAAAAAAAAAAATGGAAATTCAACAAGGTATTGAGTTTAAGAATTTTTCATGGCTTTAGGTTTAGAAATTCGAGCGATTAAAATTACTAATTGTATGGCATTAAAATGAATGCACAAAAAAAATCAATGGAAATAAATAAATAAATATGATATTAAATAAATAAATAATATAAAAGAATAAATACACTTATACCTAAGGACAGACTAACAGAATAAAAAGAATATAAAAAAGAAGAGTATGGCGGGACGAAAAAAAAATGGCTGAAGCTTTTCTGGCTCCCGTTGCCGCCCCTTGGTGGGCGTGTCGGCTCCTCTCGGCCCTCAAATTTGCAAGCGATCGAGTCACTTGACTCTGGAGCATGCCCTTCATTTGACCGTTGAGATCTACCACCCCCCTGATCATACTTCTATTTTTCTCCCCTTCTCAACACAGAAATTTCCCCTTAAGCGGCTCTACCTACTCCTCAATACCCGCTCTAGTGCGATAAAAATATCGATAACCCGGGCCATAACACCGCACTGAAGTTTGGCTTCACTATGTCGAACCAAATTGCCAGTGAAAAGTCGACCGCCCAACCTTCGGAAAAGTCAAACGAGATTTTCAGGATCAGAGGGTCATACGTGCAATGCCCAACTTTAGTCTGCAGCGCCCAACGAGGGAAATCGCCCACTTAACAAACAACCACGCCTTAGGATGACGCCGCTCATTGACCATGATCTGACGTTTCTGGGTGGCGGTCGTTTTGTCTTCAACCTTCTGGTGAGTACGTGGATCACGCATTCCGCGCATTTATCCCTCCCCTTCCTTTTACAGGTACGACTTTATTTCAGCTTTCCTCTTACTTAGCTTTCTCCATCTCTCATCATTGTTTCAAATCTTTCGCGTGGAACACCCCCCGGGACCTCCATTTATGGTTTCGACTTCATACATGTTGTTTCCTATCGCAGACTTTATTCGGCATTTAAGGAATTTGCGAGCAAACTTGGCATTGAACCCTTGCCTGAAATTGCTTAAGACAAAATTCCGCCGATATACCTCTTGGCCAGGCACAAATTTTACTTCACGTGCCCTGCGATTGTATGAGTTCGCGCTTTTCACATATGCCACTTGCCAATTCGCTCGTATCTTCTCTTGCTGCAACGCCATTCGGTTTTCAATAGGCAAAAGCCTCAGCTCGTTGTCCATGTTCTGTCCGAATAGGGCAAAATAAGGCGTCACTCCGGTCGACTGATGCAAGAGGAGCCTCTTAGGGCACATTCTATTTCCGCGAGGTGCAGATCCCAGTCGCGATGGTCATTCTTCAAGTAAGACCGGATTGCGTTCAAAACCGACTGGTTGACTCGTTCGGCTGCGTTTGACTGGGGAGAATAAACAGCCGTTCTCACATGCCGAATCCGAAAATTGTCCGTCATCTGTTTGAACTGTTTTGAGGCGAACTGCTTCCCGTTGTCGCTGTGCACGATTTCCGGCACACCAAACTTGAAGAAAATTTCATCTGTCGGGAACCTGACCACGGCAGCTGCTGTCGCCTCCTTCATGGCCTTCAGGAAACAGAATTTGGTAAAGTGGTCCACAACTACCAATATGTAAGCGTGTCCTCATCGAGACCTCGGATATTTTCCCTAAAAATCTATAAATAGTTTTTGGAAAGGTCGATATGCCCGGTTTGGGTTCGGAATTGCTGGATTTGCTTTCCTTGCAAACCGTACATTTGCCGACGAAATGCTTCACCTGTGTCACCTGGCCAGGGATGGCGAGTGAAAACGCTGCCGCAATAGTGGCAAAGTTTTTCCTACGCCTCAGTGAGCTCGTGTTGCCGGTATGTGAGCCTCTTCGATCAGTGTACTGGTTAGGCCTGGTGGAATCCATAGTTTCCACCCATTTTCTTCCAGTTCAGGGTGACCTTGGCTGAAGTTCGTTCGTTTAAAAACAAACCCTTCCACTTCCTTCAGATCCGGCAGTCGACTTTAGTTGTCCCTTACATGCTGGCACAACTCGAGGTATTCCTCAGTCTCGAACTCTGTTGTTTGGAAGCCGACGAGCTGTTCGACCTGTACCGCTTCTACAATGCGTGATAGCGTGTCTGCAACCACGTTGTCGAATCCCTTTCTGTGCTCAATGAGGAAGTCGAATGCTTGGAGCTTAAGAGACCATCTGGCCAGCCGGCCACTCAAATCTCGTAGAGACATGAGCCATTTGAGGCTAGAATGGTCCGTTATGACCGTGAATGGCATCAGTTCTTTTTCCGTTACGCTGTAGTTCTTTTGACATTTATTCAGCTTTTGAGAAAAGAATGCCACGGGCCTTTCTGCGCCATCATCTTCTCGCAGAAATAGCACGGCTCCTACTCCTGCGTCAGAGGCGTCACACTGCACGAAAAAGCGCTTGGTGAAACTCGGAGGTTTTAGTACAGGAGCAGTGGCCAAAGCAGTCTTCAAGTCTTCGACAGCCTGCTTTGCTTCCTGTGTCATTTGGAACTTTTTTCCTTTCTTCAGTGTGTCCGTCAACGGAGCGGCCATCTCAGCGAAGTTGCGAATGAATCTCCTGTAACAGCCTGCTGTCCCCAAGAAACTTCTCACCTCGCGTGGGCTCCTTGGCATCACTATTCTCTTGATGGCCTCGACTTTGCCGGGATCAGTTTGCAACTTCCCCCTAAAATAACGTATCCCAAATAGCGCAGTTCTTTAAAACAAAAGTGTGACTTTTTAAGCCCAATCAGTCCAGCTGCATGAAACTGATTCAAAGTGCTGAGATGAGTCTCAAAATCCGCTGACATCACCAGTAAATCATCCAGATAGACAAAGACTTGCTCCCATAGCTTCTGCGAGAGTACCTTGTCCATCAGCCTGCTCAATCTCTGACCAGCAGTGCATATCCCAAAGGGCATTGCCGTGAACTGGTAAAGTGGACGACCCGAGACAGTAAATGCCGTAAGAGGTTTGCTCTCTTCGTCCAGCTCCACCTGCCAGTACGCATATTTCAGGTCCACACTACTAATGAACACTGTGGAATCATTCCGACTTATAATACCCTCTTTCTCGCATCAATACATAGACGGTTCTTTTCGGCCTTACGCACCAGTGTTACGGTGTTGCTCCAGGCACTCTCGCTTTCCTCTATGTCGCCTAGCTTCAGCATCTTGTCTAGTTCCTCGTAGATCAGCGTTTGTACATCAGGAGACACCGCGTAATGTATTTCTTTGATAGGAACAGCGCCGCTCACCAGTTCGATCCGATGCTGCATAACTTTGGTCTTGCCAAGTCCATGTTTTTCAAGCGAGAGAAATATATCCTTTACGGCTTCCAGCTGCTGCTGTTGTTCTGGGGTCAATCGGTGTGGGATAGGCTGATCCTTCTTGCTCTCGGCCTCGGAATTTGTATCAGTCTGGACGCTGTCTGCGGCAAAAATTTGAGGACAAATTCCAAACGCCTGCCAAAAGTCCACACCCAAGTACATCTCTTGATCAAGCTCTGGGCATAAGAAAAAAAGTATGTCCACCGTCCTGCCTTGATACGTGACCGAAACTTTTATTTTTCCCAGAATTTGTTGAGACGCCCCATTTGCTGTACGAACCCTAGCGTAGCAAGGCCGCCATTCGGCTTTTATGGCTTCCACAAGATTGAGACAATGTTTTCCTAATAAGCTAACGAAGGCTCCAGAGTCTAACAATCCCAAGATGGTTCTGTTTCCGATTACCACTGTCGCGTAGGGTCTTGGGTCGGTTTCGCTGTACTGCTCTGCATCTAATTCAGCTACTGTTCGCTGTAGCGCTTGCCTCTCCAATTTACGCCTCTTGAAACTTTCCCTTGCCTTAACAACTCGCCTACTTGCTACGGTCATGCCTCCCAGCAGCTTTTCTTTAAATATCCTCTGACGGGTCTCCTTGTATCGACGCACCCGCTCTTCTAATGACAGAATCAACCGACCCGAAGGCTTATCGAGGGGCATAGGCTAGTGCTGGCTTGCCGTTCGCTCTTGTATTATTATTGGTAATCTCTTGGCCACCTCACAGGCTCCATCGCGGAACGCAGCTCGCCCGGCCCTGCAGCGCTCCGGCGGCCGTTTTCCTGTCGGCAATTTGGGCATTTTAGAGTGACTGTGTTGGCTAATCCACATTTATAACAAAACACGTTTCTCTGAGGGGACTCGCACTCCATGTATACGTGTCCAGGCTTAAGACAATTTCAACATACTTCCGCTTATCGGCTCCAGATTCTCGGAGGGCGTCCACGCATACACTTTGGTAAAGTTCTGTCTCCTCCGCTGCGTTCTCCTGCTCTATCTGCGATGGAGTTGACATCGCCTCCAGACGATATCCCCGCTCAGGACGCGTACGTGGTCGGGGAACTAATGCCAGTCTCTCAAAATCTGCTTTAAATGCCTTCTCGGCTTCCTTACACTCATCCCTCAAATGTTCCAGTGAGTAGAAGCCAAAGGATACGCTAGGTGTTTGAGCGGATCGAGGAGGTTCTGTAATATGCACATATATCGAATGCACACTGTACCTTATACATTGATGCACATAAATAAACAACACATAAATATAAATTCCAAGTTCAAGTCATTAAACCAAGTGGCCGAAATCCGAGCCAGCCTTTGTCTGCTAACAGAAAGTGTAAGCGTCAGCATAATTGTCACACGCGGACCTCACATGGTATGAAACCAAGTGTATGTGCATATACTCTCGCGCTCCAGCCTAAGCGAGCATAGCCATATACCTAAGAATATATAACCGTCTCGTCGCTGCCGCTGTCGGCAGCGCAGCTACGAGACTTAGCTCCATTAGCTCCTAAGAACTAATTGTAAGAACGGTATCAAAAAAAGAGAAAAACCAAGAATCAAGCAAGACCTAGTGTTAGTGGCAGCTACGCCACTTCACAACTTAAACCCTAAGTACTTGTGAACTCCTTTACCAATAAATAAAAATCCTTTGAGAATCTCGCCAATGACTACTACATCTTATTAATGGGATTCGGAAGGATTTACATGGCGACCGTGACAGGACACCCTGGAATCTGCAAATGGGAATCCGAAAAGTCTGAGTGAGTAGAGTGTGAGTGATGGGTAGACGCGGAGGCGAAGACGAGAAAAACAAATGCTCTACTATATATATATATATATATAAATACGAATACACCGTCTCCCGCGTGGGCAACAGCCCAAAGACTACATTTGAATTTGATTACACTATTGCCCATCAATCACAGCTCGCTCAGCAAAGATTACTAATGAAAAAAGATATATATATTAATACCGAACATCAATCCCCAAAGTGCCCCAACGACGAAATTTACACCTGTGCGATGACCGGCACCGGTACCGACTGAGCCCATAGGCCCTGGACATCAGCAGCAGCCACCAGACAACAGCCTGTGCAGCCAGCACCGGCGTGCCAAGCCCGACCACTACAAGGGAAGATCCTGCCAGAAGACAGGAGCGAGCAGAATTAAAACTAAGATTATACATTAATTAAATTGAAATTCTACGTCTATTTGCACTGCGATGCAAACTAAAATTAATACAAATTGTACAAACCAGGCAGTTTCTAGCTGCGGGTTTTCATTTTTTTTTACCTAGGTAGGGAAACCTGTAAAACCACCAAACAAACAAAAAAAAAATATACTAATGCCTAAAGAAGGAAAAATTAAGAAAAAAAGGAGAGGAGGCCAGAGAAACTTCCTAAATTTAAAAATTAAAGAATTAAACAGGCAGTTATATGCTACAGGAACAACCCCAGTAAACTGGGAAGAAAATGTACAGATTAAACAAGAATTAGAAAATACATACAGGGAATTAGAAGCTTATAAAAATAAGGAAGACATAACAGAAGCAAGGAAACCAAAGTGCCCAGCAGACTGCAAGGGGCCTCTTGAAAATCCCGGCTGTGAACAGTCATGTATCAGAATGAAAATTAATAAAATATAAATGATAAGCAATTCAATATCAAAAACCGACATTAACTACAATACAGAAATAATACCCAAAATGGGGTTAATTGATACAAAATCAGTGGACTCCACTGCAAACGTAATAAACAAAATCGAATCACAAAGTATTGATTCAAATTTAACAAATATATTATTATCAATAATTGTTTTTATTATGTGCGCATACATTCTGTACAAAGCTTATATGTTCCACAATAAGTGTGTAACAAAAAGAGCCTTAAGCCACGCTAACGATCTAGACAAGATCTAAAAAAAAAAATTTGGCGCAAACAATTGTTATAAAAATATAATTGAACAAAAAAAAAAACCGAAATATACGTATGTATATGTACACAGTACGCTAACATAAGGGAAATGAAAATGAAATAAAAATAAATACAAAAAAAAAATTTAAATATAAAGACAGTATCGGAACAGTTTTGGAAAAGGAGTACAATTCTAATAATAGGGAATTATCCATAGATAGATACAAAATCTCTTTTGATAGCCGATAAAACATTTTCAGAAATAGACATTCATCCCGAGATAGGACAAACTAATGTGCAAAAAAAAAAATTATGCACAAACAAAGGAAAAATATATAAAAACTTAGTATGGAATGGGAGCAACTGACTCACCATATCCGTGAAATCAAAGAAATTTTTGATGTCTTACAAATGTGTAAGCCAGAATAGGGCAATAAAACAGGAAACAGTAAATAAACACGCAAAGATTCTTGTCAATTCTTTCAACGAGCCAAGAATATTAGTGCATGAAAATAGAAAAATAATAAGTACTACGAACTGGTCGAAAATATCGAAATTATTGATCAAGTTACGTTCTAATCTATTAACTGTCAAAGAGAGGTATCATTTAGATATATCAATACCGACTATCCTAAATACCCCTTTGACAATAGATCTGAGTGAAGAACAAGAAACAGCAGAACAGGCAGAAATAGAGTCAACGGAAGATGAAAGTTCCGAATTGAGCGAAGAAGTTGAAATAAAAGAAAAAAGATCTACACGATCTAACAATTCCGGCGGTAATAACATTACCAATACAAGAAGAACTAGATTCAGATACCAGCGACATCGAAACAAAAGAAAACATAATGGCAGACCCAGCTGCCCAAAGGGCATATATAAAAGACATTTCAAATGCTATTCCAGAATTTAATGGACAAAAGCTACATCTTCAAAGATTTGTAACCGCTTTGAAGTTAGTGAACTTGACAAAAGGTACATTCGAAGAGTTAGCCGTTGAAGTCATAAAATCGAAAATAATAGGGTCCACCCTATATAAAGTTCAAAACGAGACCACTATTAACGCAATTATACAAAAATTGCAAGACACTATAGTCGGTGAAACGTCCGACGTAGTAAAGGCAAAATTGGCAAAAACTAGCCAAAAGGGCAAAACTGCAGAAAAGTTTACGACAGAAATCGATCATTTGCGGAGGCTATTGGAAGCATCGTATATCGATGAGGGTTTATCAGCTGAACACGCTGATAAATTCAGTACAAAAGAAGCCATCGCTACAATGGTTAAAAATTGTGAACATGGAAAACTCAAAACAATACTTGAGGCTGGAAATTTCACAACAATGAACGAAGCCATCACGAAGTACTTACAATGTAGTACTGAAATGACAGGCAGTCACAATACAATACTGTACACCCGTGGAGGACAAAATTATCGAGGTAATAATTATCGAGGTAATTCTCGCGGAAGAGGCAATGGTCGCGGTTATTATAATAATAATAATTATAATAATAATTACAATCGCAACAACGGCCAGAATTATAACTCCAATAACAATTACAGAGGAAACAATAGAGGTAACGATAGAGGAAACAATAGAGGAAGTCACAGAGGAAATAACCACCAAAATGGAGGTTACAACCCTTATAATAATAATACCAATAACAACAACAATGTTAGGATAGCCCAAAACGTTCCGGGAAACTCCCAACACCCTTTAGGTACTCAGCAGTAGGAAACAGTAAAATTCACACCATCAATCTCAGCCGAAACATATTCGTAACTTTTATAAATGTAGCAACGGGAAAAGAACTAGTCTTTTTAATAGACACAGGTGCGGATATATCCATATTAAAGGAAAATTCCGATGTTTTTCAACACATCCAAACTAATCATATAATCAATATACAGGGAATAAATCAAGAAGTTACCAAATCAAAAGGGCTAACTTCTATCGAAATACAAACTTCTAAATATATAATTCCGCATGATTTTCATATCGTAGATTTACAATTCGCTATTCCTTGTGATGGAATACTAGGACTCGATTTCATACAAAAATACAACTGTCAATTAGATTGCATGCCACATGAAAACTGGCTTATAAATTGACCAAATAATTTAAAATATCACATTTATGTTCCAATAACATTCAGCCCTGGCAATAACTCCATGATTCTGCCAGCAAGATCCCAAGTTGTCCGAAAAATCGAAATAATCTCAGCAGAAGACAGTGTATTTATTCCGAACTAGGAAATTCAGCAGGGTATTTACATAGCAAATACCATAGCAACAGTCAAAAATGCATTCATAAGACTACTAAATACAACAAATACAGATCAGTTAGTCAGCGTAAACCACTTAAAATATGAATCACTTTCAAACTACGATGTAGTTGAAACAGACTTAGGAAACAGAGAAAAAACTGTATTAACCCAACTTTCGAAAAATTTCCCGCCACAATTTCATAAACAACTAACAACATTATGCACCCAATATAGCGATGTATTCGGACTAGAAACCGAATCGATAACTACAAATAATTTTTATAAACAAAAACTGAGATTGAAGGATGATGAACCAACATACATAAAAAACTACAGAAGTCCTCATAGTCAAAAAGACGAAATTCAAGAACAAGTCCAAAAACTCATTAATGACAAAATAGTCGATCCATCTGTTTCACCTTATAATAGCCCACTTTTATTAGTACCAAAAAAGTCACTTCCAAATTCCGAAAAGAAAAAATGGCGATTAGTAATTGACTATCGTCAGATAAATAAAAAACTGTTATCCGATAAATTTCCACTCCCTAGAATTGATGACATTTTAGATCAACTAGGAAGAGCAAAATATTTTTCATGCCTTGACTTAATGTCAGGTTTTCATCAAATTGAACTTGAAAAAAGTTCAAGAGATATAACATCTTTTTCAACAAGCAATGGTTCATATCGCTTCACACGATTACCATTCGGCTTAAAAATAGCGCCAAATTCCTTTCAGAGAATGATGACTATAGCTTTCTCTGGACTAGAACCTTCGCAAGCATTTCTTTATATGGATGACTTAATAGTCATTGGTTGTTCCGAAAAACATATGCTCAAAAACTTAACTGATGTTTTTGAGAAATGTAGGCAACATAACCTAAAGTTACATCCCGAAAAATGTTCATTTTTTATGCATGAAGTCACTTTTCTGGGACATAAATGCACAGACAAAGGAATCTTGCACGACGACAAAAAATACGACGTCATTCGAAATTATCCAGTCCCACATGATGCGGACAGCGCTAGAAGATTTGTTGCATTTTGTAATTATTACAGACGGTTTATAAGAAATTTTGCCGACTATTCTCGTCACATAACAAGATTATGTAAGAAAGATGTAAAATTCGAATGGACAACTGAATGCCAAAACGAATTCGAACATCTAAAATCGGCACTAATGAACCCAACTATTTTACAATATCCAGATTTCAGCAAAGAATTTTGCATAATAACAGATGCTAGTAAGCAAGCATGTGGAGCAGTCCTAACTCAAAACAAAAATGGACTCCAGCTTCCAATTGCATACGCATCAAGATCTTTTACAAAAGGCGAAAGCAACAAAAGTACAACAGAACAAGAACTATCAGCTATTCATTGGGCAATAACACATTTCAGGCCATATATTTATGGTAGACACTTCACCGTCAAAACAGATCACAGAGCACTTACCTACCTATTTTCAATGGTAAACCCTAGTTCCAAACTAACACGCATGAGACTTGAATTAGAGGAATATAATTTTACAGTAGAGTATCTAAAGGGCAAAGATAATTATGTAGCCGATGCGCTGTAACGAGTCCTTTTTGACCCGAAAACCAATGCAGGCTATGCTCAGGGTAATCGAGGATCGTTCCAACAAATTTATATTGGACTTGCAATAACAACACAAGAGATTCTTTATTCTATTATTCACCAGCGACGTGGTTCACTTTATTGTTCACTCTGATGTTTCACTTTGATGTTTCACTTATAACTATGGTACATTTGCATAAACCTATCTGAGGTATCCTTGCCAATCCGCCAGGTACGCCTCCTATCCGGCTCACCGCCGTGCTCGCAGGGTTTCGTTGGCTAAAGACACGCCGTGCACGTCCAAGCAATCGCTTGACTCGCAGGTCGTCTATTCGTCTATTCCGCACAACCCCCACGTACTGCCCTACTATCGTCCTACAAGGACTCAAAGGATACGCTGGCTAGTATGTCCGCCTATAACGTCGAATCAGCGTTCGACACACAGGCTATACGTGCGCACAGCTACCTTTCTTGATGACTGTCGATTATCCTTCCGCTAGGATATCCTATATCTGATTCAAGTCCTTCCACGAGGACTGTTCCGTATCCTTGCAAGGATTCCGCACTCGATTTCCCGTTTGTAGTATCCTGGAATACTCCGTTTCGCCGCACTTATACTTTCACGATTCGTTCCGCACTCGCTTAGATCCCGATTCACATTGACTTCCTTCCATGCCGTCAGCGGCCTCTTATATAGCCCTCCCGGGCTGTCTCCCGGTGTCTCCTTGTCTCCTTCTAGAACATTCGAGACTCCCAGATCTTCCATACGGCACTTTCCTCTGCCTAGCAACAGCGCACTTAGAATTTGCCAGCGACATCGCCCCTTCAGCCAATTGGAGCGACTGCGACAACTAGCCTCTGCTCCCAACTTAACGGATCCTTCCGTTTACTTGCTGCATCTCCGCCGTCTGTCGTGCTGCTATTCCCCTGGACTCCCATTCATTTCCCCTCTCCCCTGAATACGCCTTGTTTCCCCTTTATGCGGCGAATTCGCCGCACTTCCCCTTTCGAAGTATACATTTCCCCTTTCGCTCCATGCCCTTTTGTCTGTGAGGGATAACCATTCCTCACACTCCCCTCTTTCTTCGGGAAGCGGAAATGTCCCATTTCCGTCTTCGTTTGTAACCACTTTTGAACTTCCCGCCCTTAATACCATCGCTGCCCCCTTGATCTATCGATCGACCACCTATCGGCCTTCATCCCATCCCAATTGCAACGATACCAAGTAACCATCGTTACCCGACCTCGTTCCATACTATCGGCCACCTGCCAATCGACGATCTCCCTCCCAATTGCAACGATACCAAGTAACCATCGTTACCCGACATCGTTCCTTATATCGATAACCATCGGCCACCTGCCAATCGACGATCTCCCATCCCCTACCGCACATGGGCGATATTTCTTTGAGGTGAGAGTTATTTGTTTACCTTTTTTTTCTTCTGATATAATTATAACCACTTTCTCCTTTCCTCCAGCACCACCTGATGCCTCTGCCGACTGCGGCTGCGCTGCTGATGCCCCCCTATGTCGCCCTGCATGTGTGCGGGCTGGCCTTTGCCCTGCTACGCCTCGTCTTCTTCCCCCACGCAGCGCCTGTTGCGTTTGTGTTTTTTTTTTTATATACACAGCGCCTGTTGCTGTGTGTGTTTTTTTTTTGTTATTGTGATCTTTTAGTTTTATTGTGTGTGTTTTTTTTTCTTTGTGATTTGTAGTTTTAATTGTGTTTTGTTCCCCCTTGACATGCCCCTCTGTTTAACCCTTGTGTGTTCCCCGTGCTTGTCCATGCCAATAAATTGTTTCAATGCCTTGCATTTCTATTTGGTCTTTTTATTTTATTTGTTTGTTTTGTTCTTTTTTTTTATTTTACGAGGTGTGGTGTCCACCCACACCTCACGTGCTGGCCCCAGGTACTCTATGGGTCCCGCTCACTGGGTGGGCTCGGTCCACATGACCACTGTCGTGACCTGGTGTACCCTCCTCCCCGCGGTCAACCAGGTCTGGCGCCATTGCGACCTCGATGGTGGCGTCCACGGCTCCTTCTCCGGCGTTTCCTCCTCTTCGGATGACACCACAATTACCTCGGGGTCGGGCCTCGGTGTTGGTGGACGGGCCGGTCTCCAGACTGGGAGTGGGGATGGGCTCCTTATGGGCCGGTATGGCGACCCATTAGCCCGTGCCATGTCCCGTACGTCGAATATGGGCTCCGCCACCCCAAACTCCCGCTCCCAATCCACACTCTCCACGCCGCTTTCATCCGTCGAGGTGCTCCGATCCCCGAGCCTTTGAGGCGACATGATTGGCGACCCCCATGGGGATGCCAACCATTGCTGCGCTGGTGTGGACCTCCACGCCCGCACTCCTCTCGCCGCTGCGCTGCGGCTGCGCACTCGTTGGCCCATGCCAGCGAATGGTAACCGCCGCCTGCCGTTTGCCAACCTGGGTTGCCTACTCGGCGTTGTCCGGCGTCCTCGCCCACGTCTTGCCACGTTCCTTGACGCGGGCTTGCTGCTCTGCGTTCCTGTCGCGCTCATTTTCGATCACTATATGTGCCGTCCGCCCCGCTTGAGCCCTTTGCCAGATTCCGTTAGGACCATGGTGGCCATCATGATTTTTAGCCAGAGAGTAATCCTAACTGGAGTTCGCTATCTCGCTATCCCTCTCTACTTGTCTCTTTCCCTCCCAATGCCCTTTGCTTTTCCCCTTCTTCTGCCAATTCGCCGTGTTTCGCTGCATGGCCACTAGCAGGGGTAATATTTTGTTAGGGTGGACTTTTCTCTATGCCCTAACAAAAATTTTATTTATTTTATATATTATTATTTTTTTTTATTATTATTATTTTGAATTATTTTTTCCATTTCTTTTTTTTTCTACTTCAGGTTGTAATGATAATTATTTGTTTTAGGGTGGACTTGTTCTCTCTGACGCAAAAAATTTTTTTTTTATTTTTATATATTTTTTTTATGTTATTATTATTTTTAATTCTTTTGTGAGAGAGAATTATTTGCTTTTATTTTACCTAACTGAAAATCATCAGTTTTCTCCGTATTCAACTGAAATCATCAGTTTCCCTCCTTTTAACTGAAAATTATTTTTATATTATTATTTTTAATTCTTTTGTGAGAGAGAATTATTTGCTTTTCTTTTACCTAACTGAAAATCATCAGTTTCCTCCGTATTCAACTGAAATCATCAGTTTCCCTCCTTTTAACTGAAAATCATCAGTTTCCTTCGTATTTAACTGAAAGTCATCAGTTTCTCTTTTTTTTTGTATTTAACTGAAATCATCAGTTTTTTCCGTATTTAACTGAAAATCATCAGTTTCTCTTCTTTTAACTGAAAATCATCAGTTTCCTTCGTATCTAACTGAAAATCATCAGTTTTTTTCGTATTTAACTGAAAATCATCAGTTTCTCTTCTTTTGACTGAAAATCATCAGTTTCCTTCGTATTTAACTGAAAATCATCAGTTTTTTTTTTTCTTTGTATTTTCCATCATTCCTTTTGACCCTCCACGACCTGTGGTTTCAACTCACTTACGTGAGCTGTACGTTCTCTCTGGTCCCTCTTGTGTCTTAATTTGCAGATTACTGGGGATTTGAACCCAACAATCACGTACGGTCCTCCGTATCTGGGTGCCAATTTTGCAGCGAATCCTTCCACTGCTTTTGACAGGTTATGCTCTTTAGCCCATACTGTTTGTCCTACCTCCGGTTTCCACGGTCGGCGTCTCAGATTGTAATATCTGGCTGATCTTGGGCTGCTCTTTCTAGGTTCCTTCTAATTACCTCGAATAATTCTCGCAGTTTTGTTGCATTTTCATTCGGTTTTTGTGGTTCTTGTCCGATTCCTAGTGTCACCTCGTCATACAAGGCTTTCGGAAGTCTTGGCTCTCTTCCCTGTGTAATGAAGGTCGGTGAATATCCCGTCGACTCTGTTACGCTCGAGTTTACGGCTAACATTATTTCTGGCCACTTTTCGTCCCAAGTTCTTTGTTCTTCTCCTGCGAATTGTGCAATCATTGTTTTCACGGTCCGATTTGCTCGTTCAGTCGGATTTTCTTGTGGAGTGTATGGAGCTGTGAACTGCTGTTTGGCTCCTATGTCCTCCAAAAATCGCTTAAAAACCCGACTTGTAAACTGGACCCCATTGTCCGTGATTACGACTTTTGGAACCCCGAATCTTGACAAGATTCTTTCTCTGAACGCCTTTTTTAACGACTCCGCTGTTGCTTTTCTCATCGGGATTAGTTCTGTCCATTTCGAAAACCGATCTATGAGGACTAACAGCATGGTATTTCCATGCTTAGATCGTGGTAGCGGGCCGACAAAATCTGCGCATACAGTCGCCCATGGTTCCTCTGGGACCTGTGTGAGCATTTTGCCTGCTGCTTGTAGTTGGCTTGGTTTATACTTTTGGCATGTTTCGCACCTGTTCACGTACCTTCGTACGTCTCTATGCATTCCTGGCCAATAATATCTTGATGCTATTCTTGCGATGGCTCTTCTTGATCCGGTGTGCCCCGCTGACGCTGAGTCATGGTTTTCTCCTAGTACTCTTCCTCTAGACCCAGTAGGAACACATAATTTCCACGAAACTACGTCTTCGTTCCCTGCCCTATGAGGAATATGGCGGTACAATTCTCCACCTTCAGCCAAATAGTCTGGAACAGCCCCACGTTGGGCGCCAGTTGTAACGAGTCCTTTTTGACCCGAAAACCAATGCAGGCTATGCTCAGGGTAATCGAGGATCGTTCCAACAAATTTGTATTGGACTTGCAATAACAACACAAGAGATTCTTTATTCTATTATTCACGCCCCCACGCGATCCCCACGTTGGGCGCCAGTTGTAACGAGTCCTTTTTGACCCGAAAACCAATGCAGGCTATGCTCAGGGTAATCGAGGATCGTTCCAACAAATTTATATTGGACTTGCAATAACAACACAAGAGATTCTTTATTCTATTATTCACCAGCGACGTGGTTCACTTTATTGTTCACTCTGATGTTTCACTTTGATGTTTCACTTATAACTATGGTACATTTGCATAAACCTATCTGAGGTATCCTTGCCAATCCGCAAGGTACGCCTCCTATCCGGCTCACCGCCGTGCTCGCAGGGTTTCGTTGGCCACAGACACGCCGTGCACGTCCAAGCAATCGCTTGACTCGCAGGCTCGTCTATTCCGCACAACCCCCACGTACTGCCCTACTATCGTCCTACAAGGACTCAAAGGATACGCTGGCTAGTATGTCCGCCTATAACGTCGAATCAGCGTTCGACACACAGGCTATACGTGCGCACAGCTACCTTTCTTGATGACGGTCGATTATCCTTCCGCTAGGATATCCTATATCTGGCTCAAGTCCTTCCACGAGGACCGTTCCGTATCCTTGCAAGGATTCCGCACTCGATTTCCCGTTTGTAGTATCCTGGAATACTCCGTTTCGCCGCACTTATACTTTCACGATTCGTTCCGCACTTGCTTAGATCCCGATTCACATTGACTTGCCGTCCATGCCGTCAGCGGCCTCTTATATAGCCCTCCCGGGCTGTCTCCCGGTGTCTCCTTGTCTCCTTCTAGAACATTCGAGACTCCCAGATCTTCCATACGGCACTTTCCTCTGCCTAGCAACAGCGTACTTAGAATTTGCCAGCGACATCGCCCCTTCAGCCAATTGGAGCGACTGCGACAACTAGCCTCTGCTCCAAACTTAACGGATCCTTCCGTTTACTTGCTGCATCTCCGCCGTCTGTCGTGCTGCTATTCCCCTGGACTCCCATTCATTTCCCCTCTCCCCTGAATCCGCCTTGTTTCCCCTTTATGCGGCGAATTCGCCGCACTTCCCCTTTCGAAGTCTACATTTCCCCTTTCGCTCCATGCCCTTTTGTCTGTGAGGGATAACCATTCCTCACAGCGCTATCAAGAATTACTATCACGGACTTGAAAAATATTCAAACAAATAATAAAATTCTGAAAGTCACTACCAGAAACCAAAGTAAACAGAAAAACTCCTGCGCAGGAAAAGAACAAGTAGATTTGCATAAGCAAACTCAAAATAAAGCTTCTCAGCCCAACGTATACGAAGTCATTGTAAATGATGAGGTACGAAAAGTAGTGACCTTGCGAATAACGGATTCACTATGTTTACTAAAACATGGGAAAAAAGTTATGGCAAGAATTGACGTTAGCGATATGTACACCAATGGAATTCTCGACTTAGGTCATTTCTTCCAAAGGCTTGAAAAAGAAGCCGGTATACTAAATATTAGCCAAATCAAAATGGCACCGAGCGAAAAGATCTTTGATACAATCTCTATAGAATCTTTCAAAATAATGGGCAATAAAATATTACAATCTCTAAGAGTAGCGCTACTCAAGCCGGTGACCCTATTATCAAATAATAAAAAAGAGAAAGAAGCAATACTGTTTACATTCCATGGCGATCCAATACAAGGAGGTCATACAGGCATAGCTAGAACATCAGCTAAAATAAAAAGGTATTATTATTGGAAATCCATGACAAGAGATATAACAAACTATATAAGAAAATGTCCTAAATGCCAAATGTCAAAAACGACTAAACATACAAAGACTCCATTAACTATAACTGAAACGCCACAAATGGCTTTCGACAGGGTAATTGTGGACACGATCGGTCTACTTCCCAAATCTGAGCAAGGAAACGAATATGCAGTAACCCTAATCTGCGATTTAACAAAATACCTAGTAGCAATACCCATTAAAAACAAAAGTGCAAATACAGTAGCAAAAGCTATATTCGAAGATTTTATTCTAAAGTACGGTCCAATGAAGACGTTCATTACGGACATGGGAACAGAATATAAAAATTCAATAATAGAAGATTTATGCAAAAATTTGAACATTAAAAACATAACTTCTACCGCACATCATCACCAAACTGTAGGAACCGTGGAGCGAAGCCACAGAACACTTAATGAATTCATTCGATCATACATCTCAGTTGACAAAACAGATTGGGATGTATGGCTCCAATACTTCGTATATTGTTTTAACACAACCCCCTCTATGGCGCATGACTATTGTCCATATGAGTTAGTTTTTGGTAAAACTTCAAATTTGCCTAAACACTTTAATAGTATAGATAAGATAAAACCACTGTATAATATAGAAAACTATGCTAAAGAATCAAAATTCAGACTAGAACAAGCATTTAAGAGAGCTAGGATTATGTTAGAATCCCACAAGCAAAAACAGAAAATAAACTACGACAAAAATACTATAAATCTTGAGTTAAAAATAGGAGATCAGGTTTTATTAAAAAATGAAACAGGACATAACACATCTAGGAGATAGAGATTACATAACTATATCAGATAATAAAAATAAAAAACAAATAGTACATAAAAATTTTTATTTCATAATCATTTCTTTTCTCTTATAAATATATCACGTATGGCCATACCTAAAATAAGAAGCCCCAATACACAACACAAAAAAAATATATATATATACATAAAGTAAAAAAAAAAAAAAAAAAAAAAAAATAATACTTTACATAAAATACGAAAAATAATAAGAATAAACAAATATTTGGAGTATAGCAATATTTTCTGATTCGAAAAAAAAAAAAGAAAAAAAATATATAAATAAAAACACAAAAGAAAAATATCTCTTCATATTACACATAGATATACTAAGAAAATAACTTCATTATATTACGTTATTTTTCAAAAGAAGGGAGATGTAATATGCACATATATAGAATGCACACTGTACCTTATACATTGATGCACATAAATAAACAACACATAAATATAAATTCCAAGTTCAAGTCATTAAACCAAGTGGCCGAAATCCGAGCCAGCCTTTGTCTGCTAACAGAAAGTGTAAGCGTCAGCATAATTGTCACACGCGGACCTCACATGGTATGAACTCAAGTGTATGTGCATATACTCTCGCGCTCCAGCCTAAGCGAGCATAGCTATATACCTAAGAATATATAACCGTCTCGTCGCTGCCGCTGTCGGCAGCGCAGCTACGAGACTTAACTCCATTAGCTCCTAAGAACTAATTGTAAGAACGGTATCAAAAAAAGAGAAAAACCAAGAATCAAGCAAGACCTAGTGTTAGTGGCAGCTACGCCACTTCACAACTTAAACCCTAAGTACTTGTGAACTCCTTTACCAATAAATAAAAATCCTTTGAGAATCTCGCCAATGACTACTGCATCTTATTAATGGGATTCGGAAGGATTTACAGTTCCGTTTGATGGTTTTTATTATATACGTTTCCGGTACGCCGGTGGCAATTCCAGATCTCATTCTACTATGGACTCTCCGGTCGTTGTTTTCGTTCGGCCAGGGCTTGCATTTTCTCGTGGTCGCATCGAGAGTCCTTGTACTGCTTCGTCAAGGCCAGCCGCAGATCGTTCTACGAACTCAGTACATTTGTTCTCACCAATAGCCAGTACCACTCCTGTGCTTCTCCGCCTACTAACCGATACCAGGACACTTTATAGTGTTCCCGCAAATGTTGTACCTGGAAGACAAACTCGTCCGCCGTCATACTGTCTGGATGCCCAGTGAACATTATTCCCCTCTTGTCCACTGGCAAAGCTCGGTTAAAATGTTCGTTCCGTTGCTGGATTGGAGGATGCCATGGTTGTTGGACACCGATCCGCTGCACATGCGGCTCACTCGCAGGATGGGAAGCACTTGGAGACGGATTTTGTAGAAGTGCCTGTATACGCGCCGTCGGTGGTGAAATGTCTGGCCATTGAGGTGGCGGTTGCGCCAGTGGAACCTGGAAATGTTGTGTGGAGCTTCGCACCCGTGAACAAATGGCCGTATACATGGCATCTGACCTTCCATGCGTCTCGTTTCCTTGCATTTGGGGCGCAGTGGGTGGCATATACCCCGTTGGGGCCTGTGATGCGAGCATATCAAAAGGTTGCCTGCCAGGCACCTGGATCCCAGATACTGCCATATCAGTTGAGGATGGGAAAGTTGCGGCGGACACGGCAAATACCGGTGCGTTGGCTGCTGCTCGTGAGTTGGCTACCTCAAGACGCCTGAACACCTCGTCGAACCCAACCTGAAGACAGTGGTTTATCTTAACGTCGATCAGGTTGTGCATGTCCGCCATCAACTGACCCTGTGATCGAGCTATCATGTCACCTATCTCATGGCGTTGGACTATCGACCCAGAATTTGTTCCCTCGCGACTATACTGTTCTTCGATGGTCTCTAGCAGTCGTATACTTGACGTGGTCCGAGGGGTAGAAGACCCATTTCCCAACGGCTGTTTTGGAACTGCGCCCTGACTTGCTCCTGATTGATGAGGTGCCCTTAGAGTAACAACGTCGGATTATTAGCCGTGTACTTGGGCGGAGGACAAGATGTATCTAGGGACAGTGGCAATTTCAGCGGCTGGTCTTTGGGGGCGACCGCTTGCTTATTTTTATGTTCCATCCTGATTATATAACCTTTGTTCTGCTTTAGTTTATTTAATTATTTATTATTTTGTTCCTTTACTTTTAGATTCCAATTCAAACTGTATTTGTGACATTCGTTAATACAAGGAGAGACTTACTTCCTGGACTGAACATATATGGCCTCTGATTGTTCTACTATCTGGCGTCTATCCAATGGGTAAGTTGTACCTTAAATTGTCCTTTTCATTGAGTTGGGTCGACTGCTCAGGTCATACAATTTAAGATGACCGGCAGTTAAATCAACTCGTCCTGACTTTACTTGTTAATTTCAATCTCTTCGCCTTAGGTTGTCGCGTAAACTTTGGTGCAACATCTGAATACTGAGCGCATCAGTGGCCACCAATTTACGTACCGGATACCATCACAATCGACGTCATTGTCAATCGTGGCTCGTTGCTCATGCAAAGCCCCGGAGAAGAAATCCAATCAACACAAACAACAAAAACTGACTGAATACATTACTCTGGAACAAATTCGCAACTATTAACGTGACGTAATTTTATGACTTTACATATTCCCTATTAACTTAAATCCTTATAATCCACTATAACAAGCTGCCTGCCTATGCGTCTATAACTATCCCTACCATTACTTGTGTCTTAATAGGTGCTGATTATCGCTGCATGTGCCGCGAAAAGTGCCACCTACCAGACCCTTCATCTTTCCGTTCTCTGAACATAACACAATTCCTCAGTGCTCCAAGTGCTCCAAGAATGCTGTCGCTCAGAAGCAGCGATGAATCTCTTTTCCTAATCTATTCTACTTTCTTTCCTATTTTGTGTGAACAATGTCCCTGAATAAGAGGTCAATTCCGGTTAGAACACAAATCCCTTACGACTTGGACGACGTCCAACCATTTCCGCTCCGTCTGAGGACCATTATTCCTGAAAAACGTTCAACCTCGTGATGTTCTGAGGGCGGCTAAGCATTATTTGAATGTCTCCTAGGTCACTCATTCTAGAATGCTCGATCCGCCCACAGAGCAGCCAAGGGTACCTAACAAGGGTACCTAACGATGCTTGTATTGTGATTTATATTTTTGAATTTGGGCGCCATAATTTTTATGACCCAAATTGCTTTGGGCCCTGCGGTGCGGTTTAGTGGACAGCGACGGCTCACTCAGCACTCAGGGAGGGGTACTCCAACCCAGTCCACACGCACACACACAACAATAAAACAAACATACGATCCACACCTCTCATACACTGGTCACACGTTTGACAACACTTACTCTGCCACGTATTCAAATTCAAATTTGAATTTAAAAATCAGATGTACGCTACCTAGACAGATGCTACTGCCATGACTCCTGACGCCGCGATTACGAGTCCGATGCACAACTCCCTTCTTGGGTGAGGTTTAGCTGGTATACCTCTGACATCCCCACCCATCCTTGCAGACGGTTGGCGTTCATCATTAGGCTGCCCCTATAGCAGACGACCATATGTCCTACTTCAGCCCAGTCGGCTCATTCCTTCCCTCCCCCCAAACAATTAGCTCACACTAAATCCATCAGGACATATTCCCTGACATACATCATTTATTTCTTGAAATTGATACATTAAACATTTCCTTTAACTCGCTTACGAGACATACACTCCAGGGCAAATAACTAGAAGCATTTGGTATACAAAACTATGTGCGGGTCGCAAAAAAAAAACACCCAAATCGGTTCCTACCTATGAGCTCATATTCAGAAACATCGACGAACACATTCTAACTATTAATCTCTTTTTACAGCAACAACTCTATTGGTGTAGGACCCGCAAACGAGAGAAGCTTATCAAAAACGAGGCAAAAAAAAATGGAAATTCAACAAGGTATTGAGTTTACGAATTTTTAATGGCTTTAGGTTTAGAAATTCGAGCGATTAAAATTACTAATTGTATGGCATTAAAATGAATGCACAAAAAAATCAATGGAAATAAATAAATAAATATGATATTAAGGCCCATTTTCTCAATGTCTGGTTGGTCAAACTTACCGGCAGGTTAGCCGAATTCGCGTGTCTCATGCTGTCTTTGGCGAGAACCGAGCGGCAAAGTAAACCGCTGCCTCATGATGGGGTCAAATTTTAACCTGCCGGCAAGTTTCGATAGAATTATCGATATTTTTATCGATCGACAAACAGCTGTACCCAAAAATTGTATTGTTTACTTTGTCAATTGCCAAAACAAAATGTTTATAAATAAACAAATTTGGAAAATAATGGAAATGGAAGATTCAGGCGGTAAGACAAGAAGACACAGGCGCGGCGATGTGGAGCTTTCTGTTCAGCAGAATAGCAGCCGCCGCATTCATGGCATATGTTTTGAGCGCCACGCCGGCATAAAGCAAAGCAGGCAAACTTACTGCCCGCCGTCTGCAAAATCGAAGGACCCACCTGGTCAATGGCACCACCAATTGCCTCATGGTGGTATACCGATAGTGATCTAACCGCTGATACGTGTGCACCATAATGAAAATATTATCCACACGCACGGCCAGCACCAGGAACGGTATTACCACAATGGCCAACATGGTGGTGGTTATACCCACATAACCCAAGACGGAGCAACGAATAAAAAAAAGCGAGAGAGTACAAGGAGAGTATTTATTATTTTACTGATCTGGATGATGCCAAATTTGTTCAACGATTCAGGTTAACAAAGTCAGCATGTCAAATAATTCTTGCTAGGAGCAAATATCTTCGCTAGGTAACAGGTAAAACCCTGACTTCAGTTGTGATTCAATTTATTATGACTTGAATTGTTAACAGGAATCGTGGATTGTTATCAGAGAGCAAACTTATGGTGGCGCTGCGCTCTTATGCAAGGTTCTTCTTCCTTATCATTGCGGGCGACTTCTGTTGAGTCAGACTTCATTCGGCAAACCGTGCTATTGCATTACTGGCCATCACAAACAGGCACTGACTGATTGATTTGTGGTAAAACTTAAGAAGCCAATTAAATAATTTTAAAGCTTACATTTTCCAATCCTGTGGCTGAGCTTAGGATCATGCCACGAATTTTTTGGAAATAGACAAGACTCCAGCGGGGCTGGGAAAGCCGCCACAGTTCCAGAAGTCTCCCGATTCTTAAGTGCGAATTATTTTCGCGATCGTTTTTTTAAATTCTCGTTCTTATCCCGTAAGTCTTTCCAAGGGCGATGAACTCCAGCATGGCGGCATACTGATCTCCAAGCCCAGGCCTTCTGCTTCCAGGTCTTCGCATCCAAAAATGGATTTGTTTGACTCTTAAAATCTACAAGCGAATGTTCCTTAGCCGCAGAAAAGTTCTTCGCTCTTGGTCTTTTCGGTGTTTCACAGTGATTCATCATCGCATGCAATTTTATTTTACTATTTTGCCAAATAATTACCAGCGACAACAATAGCATTAAAAAATGCCAAAATAAACAGCTGTTTCGTCGACAGTGTCAGGTCACACTTTTGCAGCGATAGCAATTAATCGCTATCGGGTGAACCTGCCGGTAAGTCTCGTTGAGAAAACCAAAAGACCGGTACCTAACCGCAACTTTTGAGAAATTGGGCCTAAATAAATAAATAATATAAAAGAATAAATACACTTATACCTAAGGACAGACTAACAGAATAAAAAGAATATAAAAAAGAAGAGTATGGCGGGACGAAAAAAAAATGGCTGAAGCTTTTCTGGCTCCCGTTGCCGCCCCTTGGTGGGCGTGTCGGCTCCTCTCGGCCCTCAAATTTGCAAGCGATCGAGTCACTTGACTCTGGAGCATATATCCACAGGCAGGCGCGTTGGCCAGTGGCCAATATGTGCGGGTAGGATTTGGGGCTCCTGCTTTGGTCGCAGTCTCAGTGGGGATTCGGGCTCTTATGAGTGCCGGACTTCTTTCCTCTCCGGTCTACCGGATAAGAGGAGCCGGTTCACAGCCCCTAGGGTCGATCGACTACTTCCGCCTTTGCTGGTATGGTCGGGCCTAAGAAGACACTGGTTATTCGTCTGACCAGGCCCGATTAACCTCTCACTTACCCCACTATTATGCCAATCCGGCTTTCAGCTCTCTGTATTTATCCTTTGACTATCCGCAGCACAATTTTAGTAATTTAAATTAAACACAACGGATTTACTTAATCTTATTTGGCTTGCGAAAATAAGTCACAATAAAAATCAGATCAGACAGAAAAGAAAAAACCACTAGCACATGCGACTGCGCGCAACCGTCGGCCAACTCTTTCTCATTTGAAAAGTTGAGCGGCCTCTTGCGATTTATTGGTCCATCCTCATTTTCGCAGTCATGCCCTTCATTTGACCGTTGAGATCTACCACCCCCCCGATCATACTTCTATTTTTCTCCCCTTCTCAACACAGAAATTTCCCCTTAAGCGGCTCTGCCTACTCCTCAATACCCGCTCTAGTGCGATAAAAAATATCGATAACCCGGGCCATAACTCAATATAAATGTCCATATTTATGTTCCAATAACATTCAGTTCTGGTAACAACTCAATACTTCCTCGATACCTGAAAAAGTTGAACTAACTTCAAGTGAAGATAGTATATAAATCCCAAATCAGGAAATTCAACCTGGTATTTACTCTGCAAACACAGTTGCAACATCAAAAAATACATTTGTCCGATTACTAAATACGACCAATAAACACCAATTAACCAATATAAATAATCTAAAATTTGAACCACTTTCGAACTACGATGTAGTTCAAACTGCTCCACAAAAAAAAGGGAAAAAATTTTCATAAACAAAAGTTGAGATTGCAGGATACTGAACCAATTTATAAAAAAACTATCGAAGCCCGCACAGCCAGGTAGAAGAAATTCAAAAACAATTGGGAAAATTAATCACCGACCTAATTGTCGAACCATCAGTGTCTGAATACAATAGCCCCCTTTTGCTAGTTCCAAAGATAGCACTTCCAGGCTCAGAAGAAAAGAAATGGACCTTCTCATGCATTCCTTTACATGGATAATTTAATAGTTATAGGCTGTTCCGAAAAACATATGCTTAAAAATTTAACAGATGTTTTTGACACATGTAGGAAATACATTCTTAAATTGCATCTTCAAAAAGGCTAATTTCTTATGCATGAAGTGACCATCCTCGGACATAATTGTACAGATAAAGGAATCCTGCCAGATGACAACAAATTTAAAGTCTTACAAAATTATCCAGTCCCACATGATGCGGACAATGTCAACAAGCTTTCGACTACACTGTGCAACACTAAAAAGTTGATAGAGTCGAGACCAAAAAATTCTGAAAGGGTATGATGATGGTACAAAAACCTCCGCTGGGTTTGGCCTGGTTAGCTGCCGTTTTCTTTTTATTGCATTTTGAATTTTTCAGCTCCTGATTAGGATTCGCCACTCCATATCTCGTAAACTATTTGGAATTTCGCTTTGACGACTTAGAGGAAGTCGATGCTATCGGCTTGGACTTAAATAAACAAACGATTGGAACATCCGAACTTCATTCGATTGGTCCTTCAAATAGATACGGGCCCTTACGCATGCAGAATTCGAACCAAAACTCGAAAAATGACAATTTTTTATACCAATTGGCTGACACAGTCAAAAATTTCGATTGTCTTAAAAACTGTAATTAAAAAAAATTTAGATTTTTTACTTTTTACCGAAAATTTTCGTTTTTTTCGAGTTTTTTTGACAGTTGTGCGTGCTTTTGGGCCTATAACTATATGAAAGAGTAACCAAATGAAGTTGGTTCGTTCTTACGGTTTGTTTTTTTCGGTCAAAACTACAACTTTGTGCTGAATTACTTGGCCAAATCTGAAACGGGTTTCAAGATGAAGTTGAAAAACTGTAGAAAAGTGGTAAAAACTTGGCTTTTTTGGCCAACTTTTGTATTTTTGAGTATGATTATAAACAGGCCTGTTCCGGCTTTCTCATTTTTTTTCGATTTCAAATGCAAACTAAATCGAGAGATTTAATTTAAGTTGTTCTTGTATTCGAACGATTTGCATTCGATTTGCAATTCGAATGTTTCATTTCCAAAATGTTCCCTTTGACTACTTTTTTACCTCAATATGCTGCAAACATTAAAAACGAGAAGGCCAAGCTAACTTCGTCTGTGCCGAAGTTTTTATACCCTTGCAAAAGCTGTTTTTGAAATGACAGAGTTTAAGAACGCTTAGATAAAAATCAAAAGCTTTTGTAACTACAATCCTTTTTCAGTCAGATGAACATCTAATTTCGACCGAATTTTCGAATGAAAACATATTAACAAACAACAAAACATATTAACAATCGCCAAGTTTAAGAACGATAAAATTGAAAACAAAAAAGTTTTTCTCACTAAGACTCATTTTCCGACCGATAAGTCCAATGGCAGCCTGAAGATATAGTCATCTGATATCGACCAAATTTTTCAAATTAGTTTGAAAGCGTTTAATATTAATAATCACCAACCTTAAGAACGATTTACTTAAAAACAAAAAAGTTTTTTCACTAAGACCCATTTTCCGATCAATCGGTCCTATGGCAGCTATAAGATATGGTCATCCGATTTTGACCAAAGTTTGCAAATCTGTTTGAAAGCATATAATATTAATAATGACCATGTTTGGGAACGCTAACATTAAGAACAAAAATGTTTTTTTCACTAAGACCCATTCTTTGGACCGATGGTTCCTATGGCAGCTATATGATATAGTCATCCGATCCGGTCGGTTCCGACATATTAGCAGCGTGCTGTAAAAAGATGACTCTGTGCAAAATTTCAGCTTGATAGCTTTAAAACTGAGAGACTAGTTTGCGTAGAAACAGACGGACAGGCAGACAGACGGACGGACAAAGCTCAATCGACTCAGCTCGTCGCCCTGATCAAGAATATATATAGTTTATGGGGTCGGAAATGAATATATATATGCGTTGCAAACTTCTGGGCAAAATTATAATACCCTTTGCAAGGGTATAAAAACACACGAAAAAGTCAAAGAAGTTAATAGTACTTTAATAAAGCTGTTTAAGATGTCGTTTTTATTTTAAATGGAAGCTTATTCGAATGTTTCAAGCGTTCCATAAAAAAGTGAAAGCCGGAGCAGGCTGAACAGAAAATGTGAATTCGATTTGGCTGGCACAGAACAAATTAAGGCTTTTCATAAAAATTATTTATATTTTTATATAACAATTTTTTTTTAAAAGAATGTGAGACTACCGAAAGTATCTAAATACACTAAACATTGCTACAAAAATAATTTTAAGCCATTATTTTGACACCTTTAACTAAAAAAACGAATTTGCTTTTGAATTCATCGACTCCGAGCAATGTGAATTCAAATCGAGTAAATCTATCGAATTGTGAAAACCGAAACAGGTAACCAAATCGAATTCGAGCAAATTAAGTGAAAGTGAAAACCGGAACAGGCCTGATAGTTTTTTTGATTT